>APFE030090371.1:9008-42653 GCA_000404065.3 Pinus taeda
CTCTTTTTGAAGTTTGACATGAAGAGCAAAGGTTTGAGGCTTGACAAGGAGGACAAAATGGCTATTTAACTGTAGATAGCCATGGTGACAAATTTCAGTGTAACAGCTGCTGCTCAAACTACTACAGTAGTTCGGCTATTGCATCCCTTACCTTATCCCCAATGTCATCTAAGTCACCCTCTGTCAACGTAATCAAGTCTAGGGATGACTTAGTAGCCTTGGTCTTTTTGCGCGGCCCTTCCTTCTCCTGCTATCAATTTCGATTCACCTGGAAGGGAGTGCTTTCCAGATCTACACCACCCTACTCTTATCGCTCTTCTTCTATTGTCTGTGGTGAAGGGGATTTCTGACTTCTTTCAGAATCACACTCTTTCTCCCATGCCTTTGTGATGTGGTTTGCTTCTTCTTTGGATTTTTTTTCAGCCTCCTTCTTCCACTTTTCAGCCAACTACTGAATCTTTGATCGAGCCTCTTCCTTCTTCTGCTTTCCCATGGATTTACTAGATCTGACAATTTTTTTTTTTTATGTTTTGTGCCACTAGGTTGGCCAATGATCAAGGACTACTTCTATGGCATCATCCATCGCGAGGTATGGTATATCATACCACTTCTGTTCTGGGTCCTTGCACGCTCGGATGGAGATACAGTGGAAGTTTGCTTTGAAATTTGTGTATCCCAACAACTGCTCAAAAAAACTTGGTGACAAATGTGGCTTGTGGTTGATGGCTGCATGGATGCTTGACTCCATCAGCACCCAAACTATTTTACTCTCCCTGACCCTCCTACAGTCCTTCGTGGCCCATAGCAAAGCAAACTTCACTGCTTCTAGCAGGTATTTCGTGATTGGAGGAAACTGGTTGTCCTCCAGCAATTCCCATGCACCCAACACAATCGACAACAATTGCCATGAGTAGTGGAATGTTTTGTTATGGTCCTGTGTCTCCCTGCAGTTCGCAAGGAACTCACTGCACAGGTAGCGTGCCTAATTGAATTGTACGCCCTCCACACACTCGACCACTAATGAAACAATTGGTGTCAGCACCTCATATGTGCGACACTTCCTCATTACCTTCCCAACCAAGATCTGGGTGGCCACCTTCCCACGGGGTCCATAATACTCGAAATTGAATATCCGCGCAACTTCTTGACAACCTTAAACTTGTCCTTCATCCTTTTAGTGAGGTCACACTCGCTCATCTTTCTGCCATATTCCTTGGCCGGATGTAGCCCTGAATGGGGTAGTAGGGTGATCCTATCAATCAGCATATCAGTTATAGGGATCGACTCTCCCAACCATAGGCACCTGTCGTGCACCAAGCACAACAACTGTTTGATAACTATCAAATTTATGGGAGCATGGTGGTAATGCGGCATGCATAGCAGATTCAACAATCCTGCCTTTTCCACCCCATGAATCCACTTATCCGACTCCAGCACGATGACACCTAAGTCCTTGTAGAATACTCTCTACATGAAATTATTAGTATCCAAGTGGGGTAACCGCTCAGTGTCCCCCAAGTCCCAATCCTCTAATTTCATATGTGGGACATGCACCAAGCATGGACCTTCAAATGTTATGCTTTCTGGAAGTAGGGGTGTGTTAAGGAGAAAACTTCCTTCGTCAGGGTCCTTTGAGACCTTTACCTTGCCCTGGTGCAGAGGGATTTATTTTGATAGCTTTGAGATAGGTTCTACTCCCTCAATATCAATGTCCTCTGTGCCCATATCAGTTTCCTCTACGCCCTCGTCGGCCTCTAGGTTTACCACCTTGCCTTTCACCTACACGGTGGGCTTCTCTTTTCTTTGATGCTTCCTTGGCGACTTGCACAATGGTTGTGTAGCCTTCTATTTATCCCTCTTCGTCTTGGAAACCTCTCCTGCCAGCGTAGACTTTAGCCTAGGTGACCTCAGTGATTTTGGCACCACTACGGACACCTCCACACTTATGACCTCAGGGGAAGCTCCCTCAAAGGCCATAGATCCTACAACACTTGCAATTTCCATGGGTGCCGACATGAGGCTATTAAGGAGCTCCTGGGTTTCCTTAGGTAACTTTTCAAACGCTGAACTAGCCACCAAATCCTCAAAAACCATAGGATTCTTGCACAACTGATAACACGACACATAAACTTTCCAAATGCAAAGTGTTTTTCGTTGGGCAACCATCTGTAATTTATAGGCAAATTTGAATTCAAATCTGACTGTTCCCCCCAAAATCCACTCATAAATGCTAGACTGGCAGTAGATTTTCAAAGATATCGCTCTTAATTTTAGCCTTAAATTTCGCCCCACCGCTCCTCTTAGCCATTTTCTCACTGTCAAATCATGAACAGTGACAGTAACGATCACTTTCTGGCTGCCCCGTGCAGTCTCTCCTTCTATAGTGCAACTCTCGTCACACTTCTGCTGATGCTGTGACATTCTTCCATCCCGCGCAGTCCCCCAATCGTGCAGCTCTACAACCCAGGTAATGTATTTTATAGTCCCGCGCCTCCTTTTAGCTTCCTGGAGTGCTAAGAATATGCTTCCATCATATAGTCATCTGGCCAGATCGACTGTGTATGGCTTCAATCGGATGCCATTTACCTTTTTGGGAAATGGATCTCCATTCAATTTCACCAGTTGAACTGTTCCACCATCAGTAATCTCTTTGATGACATATGGCCCTAGCCAATGCATCTGAAATTTTCTTGGAAATTTATCAAAATTGCTGTCATATAATAAAACCAAATTATTTACCTTGAAGGTGTGTACTTTGATGTGCCGATTGTGCCATGCCTTTTTACGCTCCTTCTGAACTTGCTAATGGAATCCAACCAAAAATCTATCTTCTTCAAGCTCTTTCAACTGCGCGAGCCTCTCTTCTAGGGGTCCGCAATCCACCATTCCTGTCAATGCCGTTATGCGTAGATTAGGTACAATATACTCCATTGGCATCACAACTTCTATGCCATAGACCAGCCTGAAGGGTGTCTGTCCATTCAACTTCTTACAAGTAGTTCTATAATCCCATAGCACAGTCGGTACGCGCATGTCCCAATCATTCCTCTGCGCATTGCAATTTTTTTTCAGCACGTTCTCCAATATCTTATTAAATGCTTCAACTATTCCACTAGCCTGCTGGTGACATGGCGTGCTCTTTTGATGATAAACTTGGAATTCCTCCATCAACACGCTGATCATTTCATTAAGGAAATGTGTATCATGATCACTCATCAAAATCTTCGGAAAACCAAACCTAGTCAGCAAATATTCAAAGAGGTACTTTGCTGTTGTTGCCCCTGTACAGTCCTTCACAAGCTGCGCCTCCGCCCATCTGGTAAAATAATCCGTCGTGGTGATGATATACCACTCACCCATCTTATTTCGTGGAGGCTGAATCGTGCCTACAAAAACCAATTGCCCATTTCTCAAATGGCTGCAATGACACTTTCAGATTCAGAGGTAGCTTATCCCTCTACGATGGCTTGCCTATCCTCTGACATGCATCGTATGCCTTACAATAATATTTGGAATCCTTATGCAGTGTTGGTCACCACAACCCAGTGCGTAAAATCTTTTGCATTGTTTCTTTTCCTACATAATGTCCTTCCATAACTCCTCCATGAGCTTCAACAAGGATGTTGTTTCGTTCAAAATCAGGAACATAATGTCGCAAAATTTCATCCGAGCCCATTTTATATAAATGTCTTGCAATAACAAAAAAGTCTGTCGTGCGCACCACGAGCTCCTTCTTTTGTTGACTAGCATACCCTTAGCCATTCCCGTCGTCAGGAAGTGTATGATATCTAAAAAGTGATTGCCAGCGATGCGCAACACAAAGATCCGTGTGTCAGGCAATCCTTCCTCCAAATTAGTAGGATCCTCTCCTATTTCAATGCGCAACAGATGATCTAGTCCTACATTCAATCATCCTGGCTTCACAACGACTTCTAAATCATATTCCTGAAACAATAATAGCCATCTGCATATCTTCCCCCCACAACACAGGCTTGTTAACCAGGTAATTCAATGCAGAATGGTCTGTATACATCTTAAAGTGTCCACCTAGCAAGTAGTTTCTAAACTTTTGGAGTGCGTACACCATAGCCAAACCTTTATGCTCTATCATTGAATAGTTCTTCTCAACTTTAGACAACTTCTTACTTGCAAATGCTATAGGGTGATCCAACTCTCCCTTATCGGCTTGTGTTACTACTGCTTCGACTGCAATACATGATGCATCCACATGCACATGAAATTCCTTCTTCCAATTCGAGAAGACTAGGATCGGGACGGTGACCATTGTTTCCTTTAACACATCCAGGCTTCGCTGACATTCTTCATTCCAACAGAATGTAGCATCCTTCTTTAGCAGCTTCTCCATCGGTGCGTTGCGCGCAACTGTTTCACACTTCTTGGCACCTCCAAATTAATTATAATTGCTATCTTAGCTTGATCCACCATTAATCCTTATCTGCATACCACATGGCCCAACAAGATTCCGAAAGGAACACAGAAAAACAATTAATTGAGCGCAATATGATACCTCTGGCATGTATCCAACATCAAGCGTAGGCTAGCTACATGGTGCTTCACCAGCCCAAACACTATCTAATCGTCGAAATATACCTTCAGAAACTTGTGAATGAAGTCCTTGAATGCTACAATGATTACGTGCAAAAATATTTCCAGCGCATTCTTTAGTCCAAAAGGCATTACAATATACTGAAATCATCCCTACTCGATTACGAAGATCGTCTTACTTCTATCCTCCAGCGTGATCTTGATTTGATGGTACCTCGAGAACCCATCAATGAAAAAATATGATTCCTATCCTCCTACATTATCCAACACTTCATCAGTGAACAGAGTCAGAAAAGGATCATGCACGCAAGCATCATTCAACTTCCTCAGATCTATGCATATCCTTATTTCATCCTTCTGCTTCATTTCCTGAACTACCATAGGACTTACCCAGTCGGACTCCTCCACTGGTTCGATGATTCCTGCCACTAACATTTTGTCCAATTCTAAGCAAACCCTTTCTTTGTACTTAGGATTGAGGTGATATGGCCTCTGCTTCACAGGCTTCGCATCTAGTTTCAATGTTATCCTCATTACTCCTAAATCACCTATTATCCCTTTTAGGTATGAAAACTTTGTAGGGAACAAGTCCTAGTATTCACGAAGAAAATCAGCGACCTTATCCACTGTAGCATCATCCCAATAGTCCCCTATCTTCACAAACTTTGGCTCCGCCTCTGTCCCAATGTTTACTTGTCTTGTTTTTAGCGCTGTGGTGATATCAAGATTCTCTATCTGTGGCCCCTCCACTTTGCGGTGACCTTCTGTTTCTGGGATATTAATGTTCCTCTAATCCTTGTCTTCCTCTTCAGCAGTCACATTGTATCACTCCAGCATGTGGTGCAACTGGGTGGTCCAACTAGCTGAATTAAATCCAAGGGATCCAGTGGTATTCTAAAGATCACTACTTTGACCTCCTACAATGCTTCATCATTGCACTCAAATCCATCTTCAAAGCTGAATGTCATCAAGAATCTCTACTTAAAATATCCCATTCATCCATCTCATGGCGGAACTCTGTCTCCAACTACCAATTCATAGATATCACACCCAAGGTGTGAAAGAACATATGCACCCACTCCAGTTGCAGTTCTGCTCCATAAGCATCGGTCTATTTGGCTAAGTGATCATGTGGATCACTCCTTCCATCGTATTTCTCTGTCAATCATACCTTTAGGCGACCAAACTGCACCCTCATCATTCTTCTATATTCACACCATCAATCGAATTTGTCTTTATACATACCCCACCGTCTTGCAGGTGTAGTGCGCAACGCCAAGTCCAAGGCTTGGAAGCGATGCTTCTCCAACACTTCCCTTTCAAATGCATCCAAAAATTTATCAGTTTCAACTAAACCATCATAATAAGGTAGACTTCTTACCTCCGACGATATACAACACATCGATTTGGTCATCATGTTACATCGTAGCATAGACACTTTGTGTAATCTATTCTACCAGTGTTCTAATTCCTCATCTAAATCTGATGTGCAGGAGCTTTCGCATTACCATGCAATACATCCATTTGTTGTTTGGTTCACCCAATCTTGATCTCACGTCGTTATCTTATAAATTTGGTCCAAATCATCATTAATTTTGTAATCGTGGACTGGTTCAGTGTAGCGCGGTCCTTTTGTAGGGTCCAACGGTGCTACGACGCGAAGCGATTTTCTTTCAAATGACATCATTTGCTTCTCCAAATTCATCACCCCATTCATGTCGATAGCCTAGTCGATCCCAAGGAATGCAGGGTAGGGATTTCTATCATCCACAATTTCTATTACTTCAAAATTGGCCAAGGTGCTCGCGCCTTCAATATCGATCGTCACTCCCTGTAATCTTCCCATGGGGATAATCTTTTGCTAATTCGCCATCCTCAATTGAATATGAGACCACTGTAGCATAGGTATCCCCATTCTCTCCCATGCCTATTTAGGAAAAACATTTGGGTTAGACCCTAGATTCAGAATAACTTGGCCCATTTCATATTCTCCTATTTGCGCGGTGAGCCTCATCTCACGCCCTGTTCTTGTCTTACGATTACCAATTTTCTTGACCACACATGATTCCTCAGGAGTATTACTAGCACATTTATTGATCAACTCATGTAATCCCTTTATGGCCTTGCTATCTCGTAACAAATTCATATAGGTTTCCAAAATTGTAGTAAGCATGGATGGGTCCATTTCTTCAGACTGCTTATCCTAACTTCTTGAGGTAGAGGCCTTAGCGAAGCTTTTCTTTTCTTCCATGAAAGTTTCCTTCACACGCCCCAAATCAAAGCCAACCTCCTTCTCTGGAGCTTTATGGACCCATTCACCCTCTTCATGCCACTTTCCCTTAACTTCGCCAGTTGTCATTCCACTTCACAACACAATATTCACATTGGGGTCTTCTTCTCGGGGTTCAACCCTCATCATCTGCAAGTTTTGGGTATGATGTTGAGGTTGCACCCCTTTTTCACGTATCTTAGCTAGTAATATATGGCAGTCTTCTGTCGCGTGGTCAAATTGAGTGAAGTATCTGCATGACAGGTGCGTTAGGTTTGTGCATTCTCATGTGTATTGTCCCAGTCCCCAGCAGTTGTAGAAAATAACCTGTACCCAACCTCTACCAAGTCTTCCTCCGCCTCAAACTTGTCTGTGCCCCTGATATCCTCCTCATGCTCCCCTAACACCTTGATCCTGAGGTCGACTTTATGCCTGCACTCTATATGCAGGAATTATATCCATCATTAGCTCATAACTATGGTAGTTACGCTCATCATGACCCACCAATTGACAAAAGTTGCAGAAGAGCTATTGCAGTGTCTGTATAGATTCTTGCAGCAAGTGAAAATTGTTTGTCACATGTTTTCCAGCTACCTGACAGATAGCACACCATAGCATGGGCCCTATACTTGGCGCTGCTTGAGCTTTTAGCCTCAGAGGCATCAAACCTCCTTCTGCAACATAATTCATGAAGATTGGACAGTGATCTTTGTCGTGCCCCTGACTGTTACATTTTAGGCACCAAACATCTTCGTGCACCTCTGGCCAAACTGCTCTATCCTTCTTTAGACTTTGAAACTATAGGCAAAGGTTCTGCAGCTGTGCATGAATCTGTTGAACTCCCATATTAACATCTTACATCGGTGTCTCATGCAATCTCATCGCAACCTCTAGGGCTTCCGCGTGGGTCCCAATATTTTGCTGTGATAAATCAACCCTTAGATGAGGAAAGAGTGAGGCCACAAACCATTCGCTGTCCTACCCATCCGTAAGATTCATGTTAGCTTTGTGAATCATGCACTTAAATCTCTGATCCAGATCCCAGGGTGTCTCACCAGGCTTCATCATGATCTCCTTGAATCCCACAATTGATTGTGCTTCAGACTTAGGCCTATTGAATTCCTTATTCAATGCGATTTGAATATCTGCTAATGAAGCCATCAGGTTATCAGTGCATTACTTAATGTACAATGTTAGTGCGTCTTCCTATAAAGCAGTGACCAATGTTGTTTTCTTCATCTGATCATCTATTATACCCTAAGCTTCCCATATGGCCTTCGTGATGAACCAAAACTAGTTTAGGTCCTCATTTCTCGAACCCTTGAAAATTGGAAACTTTACTACATTTGCCATATTGAATGGTGGCAGAGGTGGTGGCGGTGTGGATGAAGGTGCATGCTATGGAGATGAATGTGGAGGTGGAGTGGGTGGATGGGGTATTCATATGAACCCTCGTCTTATTAACTGAACAAAGCTTTGTGGTGAAGCCTGTGCTATTTCCTTGTCATCACTCAGAGGAGGTTCAATTAGCGGGCTATATTTAGGGCATATTCTCCCTCTATCCTTGAAGATTTTTCCACTTCACGTAGCTCCAAACATCAAGGTAACTGCATAACCCGCTTTTCACACAAGACCATCTTAATCCAAGTATTTAAAGACTTTAAATACTTACCTCATGGTCCCTTGAAGAAGCAGCACTTTGCTTCGCTATAACTAACTGAAGTATCGACCACAAACTCTGTCACAAATGCTCCTATGATACGATCAATCCAATGATCGACAGTGCATGCAATTTTATCTTCAAAGGTTTCCAATCTACACACTAACTCTAGGGTCCACACTATCGGACCATCAAGCCTCCACCTTCCATGGCCGTCTGCCAATTTAGTGATCCATTCATATAAATCGACCGGGAAGGAACAAAAGAAAATTTCATGTATCTTTGTGTAAAAATACCCATCCAACCGCTGTTCTTTTGTTAATTGCGGGTTCCTGTCTTCTTGCGCCGTGAATTCGTGGATATTCTTGTCCAACCAGTCTTCAATTTCTTTCTTAGTTGGATTCTAGTGAGCGAAATCACACATCTCTTTATGCAGATCTCGGTCTTGAAAACAAAACCATTTGTTGGCTTAGGGGCCCTTGTCCCAGGTTCAACGTTAATTTAGCCAAACAAATCCCTACACTATTGGCCCTTTCGGCATCAATCCATTGGGCGAAGATTGAAGTCTCACCCGAAGCTGTATGGGGGTATGCCGGAACCAAGTTTTCACACCTAGAGATGGTATTGATGTTGTTTTATGTCTTAATTCTACCATTGTGTAGATCGATAAGCCTTTTAGGGCTTATTAATATACTTCTCTTAATCAGCCTCTAGACCTTCATGAAGGTCTATGACTATCGTTCGTGGACCCTAACTAGGCGAATAAACCACTTACACACTTCTGTAATTACTCTTACTTTTGTATTTACCCAGATCGGCTTAAGTATTTGATAACTTCAATATGCATTAATATGTTCTTCGCATAAACATATATTATTATTTGTGTACATATAACAATGTTAAATGTATAGATTCGTGCATCAATATAGCATTAAATCATAAACCCATTATTTAGAATAACATAACCGCATTTATTCATAACAAAAGTAAATAGATCAAACACAGATATTTCCAGAGTAATCTTCTTTATTAGTACTTCAGATCTTCTTACAGACTCTAACTACCCTGCACACTCAGCTGCAGAGGTCCATGCACTCAGTTGTGGACTTCTACCCTAGGCCTCTACGCACACAGCTGCAGAGCTTCTCTTCTACTCTAACACTCTTTGCTTTTTTTGCTAATGACCCATTACTTTCATGATCAATACTACTACTTCTCCTTAGACTCTTCTAAGGCTCTCCCTTTTATATAATCCCATGGTCCGCAGACCATGGGTAGATCTTCTAAAGCCAACAAAACTTACATACAAGAAGGGAAGAAACCATTTATGACACTTTACATCTATGCGCTCTGCGACCCTAAATTGCAGAGACTTTACACTTTACATACAAAAACTTGGGATTTTAACCCCAAAATTGACCCTAGGGGACCCTGTCCCAACACCTGCCTCCTCCCTCAGAGTCATCCAATCTGCGGGCCATGTATGCACTACTTCTAGTAGATCATCCTCTTTGACCATATATGGCAATGCATGCCATTTCTTTTTTGTATCTCTACACACCTGTATGTATAATCTATACAAATCTGCCTTGAACCTCATGACAACACTGTATTGTTTGCATAAACTTGGCGAGAGGTGCAGATACTGGTTTACAAGCATGTGCAGATCCATCTGGTATAGTATAAAAAGTATCATGTTTTCTTGTGCATGCGATGGTTGAATGGTATGCCATTGCGAAACATACCTCGTGACCTCACATACATCTTCTTCTATTGGAGGAAACTGTGTATCCTTCGATTCCTTCCATTTCAGCATATAAGTGATCAATAATAACCAGGAATATTGAAATGATGTACCTTTATTTTGGACCTCACAGTAGTTGTCCAAGAATTCCTTGCATAAATACGCAACCCAATTATACTAGACTCCATTTGTACACTGCGTGGCTAAATCCACCATCGCCGCAAGGACTTCATTTGTGTGACGCTTCCTCATAATCTTGGTAGCCAAAATATGTGTTGCGAAGTGGACTTCTTGGTCACTAATAGACTTTATGTCGTAGCCCATATTTCCTTTCACCAATCCATACTTTTGCTTCATGCTTCCTTCCAAGGCATGGTCCTGGTCCTTCTCGAAGAACTCCTTCGTAGGGTTCCTCCCCTGGTATGGTAATATCAAGATCCTCCAGATCAAAATTTTGTGTATGGGGATTTTATTCCCCATCCACAAGTGTTTGTCATGTACTAACATCAACAATTTTCAAACACACACTATGTTTGATGAGATTATGCCTAAGTGTGGCACATTTAACATGTTCAACAGTCCTAACTGTGCCAACCCATTCACCCATCATTGTGGTTCTAATATTGTCTCCCCGCTATCTGGGCAGTGAACCTGTTGCAAGTACTAGCTTGGTGCAAATTGCAGGTACTTTTTCCAGTCATTAAAATAATTATCTATGAATTTCGGTTACGGGATTTTTCCTCAAATCTCTCCTTCAAATGACACCTCCTCTTACAATAGAGGTGTGAATGTCCCATACTTTGCATCTTTGGCATTCTTTACAAGCTTAGCAATCAACTTCCTTGGCAGGATATATGTGGGCAGAGGTGAGACGAATGTTGTGCCACCTTCCCCCGCCTGAATTTCCTCCACTTCTTCTTCAACATCGACCTGCTAAGGCTTCTTTTGAGGCTTCACAGGTTTGGTAGGCTTCTTGTCATTCTTTTTCTTGGTTCTAACTTCCTTGGGTTGCTTCTGCCTCGATAATGTCTGCAACTTCTATTACGGTGGTGTTGCTACTGTGGGTGTTACTACTATAGGTGGTGCTATTGGTGATGGTACTATGTATCATTTGTTGCTACGATGGTTGCTTCCATAACTCCTTGTATACCTTTCTCGTTTAAAATTAGCACAAATTCTTCAGTCGACGGGATATTCATGCAAGAAATATCTGCAACTACTTCGCACTATTACTCTCTCAAGATCTCGATTCAACAAAGTTCTTAATCTGAGTGGGAGTCGGTTATTTATAATAATTATGACCTTTGGACCTCATCATTAGATTTGATTTTTTCCTGATTTTTTTTAGATAATGTCATTAAATGTGTATCTATTGTTAAATTATGCCAAATGTCATCTTAAATGCAACTTGATGCCTACCTTTTCCTTTTTAATGGTCATATTTCTACCTTTCTGGAAAACTTCGACACATCCCCTATTGTAGTGCACCTTTTTCTTATGTCGCAGCTTCCTATGAAATTTGACATATCCCTGATTGTAGCAAAGTAATTTCTTCATCAAATCCCTTTCTGCAACATATTTTATAATCCAGTGTCCACTTTCAACTGCATGTGACAGTAAGAATTTCCTTCTTTCTTCTTTAGGGAAAAGTTGTAGGGACAGGGTTGTCCCTGTACAACTTCAATCTACTGCCATTCGCTTTTCCTTGAATTAATTCTCTATTTAACTTTGCTAACTATATTGTGCCTCCATTAGTAATATATTTAATAACATAAGGGCCTAACTAGTGTGTTTTGAATTTCTTTGGGAATTTCACAGACTTAATGTCATAGAGGAGAACAAGGGGGATAATATGGGGTACAGAGGGAGGTACCCAAGGGAATAATGTAATAATGAGATAGGCCATAGTAATAAATAAAGTGGTTAACCGGTATCATGTAAGGGACCACAAGTAGTTAACAATAATGTAATAAGCCCATGGTATTATATAGATGGTATTGAGGGAACCATGGTAATGACCCATGGTATTGTAAGTATGAGGCCTATATAGAGGCTAGAGACTCCCCATTGAGAGATGTCAAGGATTATTGTATGAATAGGCATATGGCTTGTGGAGTGTTCTCCTTCCTTAAGGAGTGAATGTATGGTGTTGCCCTACCTTAAGGGTTTGATCAATAAAGTGAAGCATTTCTATATTCAAATCTTGTTATTTCTTGGGTTTATTTGCATTTTCTTATATTTTCATATCAGATCTATAACAAGTGGTATCAGAGCACTTTCTTGGGCAAAGTGGAGAATATTTTATTTTTACTTTTTTTGCAAGAATTTTTTGGGGTGGCGAGTTTGCAGATCATATCTATACATTTTTGTGCAAAATCTACAAAATCTAATTATAGATCTGGATTGTTTGTGAAAAAATACCCAAGTTCAAAAAAAAAATCGACCAAATCAGAGTTCGGATGAGGGAGATATTGCTGATTTAAAAATCAGTTGGGTGGCAGACATTTTTTTGGGCGGAGAGTTTGTGGAGTAGATATGTACATTCTAGTGCAAAATCTGTAGCATCTAATTGTAGACCTGGATTGTTTGTGAAAAAATACCCAATTTCAAAAAACAATCAGTCGAATTGAAGTCAAGATGAGGGAGATATCATTGATTTAAAATTAGCTCTTTTTTTAGAATTTTTTTGTGACAACGAGACAATTGCAGTGCAGATCTAAAATTCCAGTGCCTAGATCGAGATTTCTACCACATGGGAAGATGCAGAATGGTTGTTCTATTTCAGAAAATAGGTCATAATAGGGATTTTTAACAATATTGACGGAATTGTGACAATTCCAAATTTTCACCAAGTAAGTGAATTTTTTCCAAACCCTCTTCATGGCGATTCTATATTTTACAAGAAAAGATAATGGTCCTACTATTGAAGAATACATAAAAGCAAAAAAGTCAGTATTGGCACAACATTGGAGATTTTTGGTAGTGACTCATTTTTTCAGATGAGGCGGCCACATGGTGGGAATTACAGAACAAAAAAAAGTTGTACAACCTTTCAGATGAAGATTTGAAAAATTACTTTTAGACAAATGGTCTTATGCCAAGAAACAAGATAATGAGAAACATGTGGAGTTATTTCCGACTAGTATCTCCTTATTGTAGGTTCATGGATTGCTTCAACAGGAGAAGATCATTGTGTCTATAAATCCTAGTTGCAAGCAAAATCTTATAAATGTCAATTTGGCAAACAAGATAATGAGAAACATGTGGGGTTATTTCCTACTAGTATCTCCTTATTGTAGGTTCATGGATTGCTTCAACAGGAGAAGATCAGTGTGTCTATAAATCCTAGTTGCAAGCAAAATCTTATAAATGTCAATTTGGCAAAAAAATTGCAAGTCCCAGCGAAACAAATAGAGCACTCACAGGTTAATAATGAGGAGGTGCAAGTTTATAAAGATTTGAAGATTTCTATGGACAAGTATGTATTGCATTCTGATTTGTATGTTTTAGATATGGATAATGTGGATGTTGTTTTGGGATACCCTTGGATGGATTGATGGGTACTATCAATATTAATGTGTAGAAGAAATTCCTGAAGCTCTGGTATAAAAAGGAGAAAATCACATTACAGGATATTTCCATCAATAAACAGGTAGAGTCCAAGGAGGCTGAAATAGAAGATGTTTCAGGGACTGACAAATCAGATGATGAGCCCTTGATCGTCGAATCCGAGGAGGCTGAAACAAAAAATATTACAGGTACTAATACATCAGATGAGGACTCAATGGTTGAAGTAATATTGGAAGATAAGAAACAACAGCAGGCACCACATGTATCATCTACCAATTAGGCTCCATTAGGTGGTGAATTAAAGAAAAAGACACCGTTGGTTAAAACTTCAGCATATCACCACCCACATCACTTCGCAAGAAAACAACCAACAAGATGGCAACGAATTAGCCACAAGGACAACAACCCCTGCATGACAGATAGAGAGAGGCGATGATCCACCTACTACACATCAACATAGAAGAGCTGCCACGGTCAAATTCCATCTCAAGCGAGTGAGGCACTAGCTAGATCGAGGGTTCATCTTTCTCTTGGATGGCTAGATGCACGCGCATGGTACCGGTGGACTACTCTTTTGAGTAGATCTTATTATTTGTGTTCTTCTCATGTTTCGGGGACGAAACATGTTAAGGGGGGTGGAATGTAGTATACCTAGGGGGAATAATATGGAGTATAAAGGGAGGTACCCAAGGGAATAAGGTAATAATGGGATGGACCATAGTAATAAATAAGGTGGTTAACCCCTATAATGTAAGGGACCACAAGTAGTTAGCAATAATGTAATAAGCCCATGGTATTAGATAGATGGTATTGAGGGAACCATGGTAATGACCGATGGTATTGTATGTATGTGGCCTATATAGAGGCTAGAGACTCCCCATTGAGAGATGTTAAAGAATATTGTATGAATAGGAATATGGCTTGTGGAGTGCTCTCTTTCCTTAAGGAGTGAATGTATGGTGTTTCCCTACCTTAAGGGTTTGATATTAATAAAGAAGCAATTCTATCTATTTCTATCTTATTATTTCTGGGTATATTTGTATTCTCATATATTTTCATATCAGAGCTATAACAACTTTCAACTGCATGTGACACCAAGAATTTCCTTCTTTCTTCTTTAGGGAAAAGTTTTAGGGACAGGGTTGTCCCTGTACAACTTCAATCTACTATCATTCACTTTTCCTTGAATTAATTATCTATTTAACTTCGCTAAATATACTGCGCCTCCATCAATAATATATTTAATAACATATGGGCCTAACAAGTGTGTTTTGAATTTTTTTGGGAATTTCACAAACTTAATGTCATAGAGGAGAACAAGGTCTTCTACCTGAAATTACTTTTGCTTAATATGTCTGTCATGCCAAGCCTTTTCTCTTGATTTTTGCACTTGTTGATGAAATCCTTCTATAAACCTATATGCTTCTAGGGAAACTAATTGTGAAATTCTCTCTTCCATTATGTCAAGGTCTGCCATATTTGTGAAAGCTGCAATTCTTAGGCTAGGGACAATGTATTCCATCGACATCACAACTTCTTGCCCATAAACCAACCTAAAGGGTGTCTGACCTGTCAAATTTTTGCATGTTGTCCTATAAGCCCATAATACTACTTGAATTCTAAGATCCCAACCATCTCTATTCACATTACATACCTTGGTTAGTGCATTCTCCAAACTTTTATTGAAAATTTCCATAGTTCCATTTTCCCGAGGATGATAAGGAGTGTTCTTTTTGTGTTGTAAACTTGAAATTCCTTAGTTAATGCTTCAATGATCTTATTCAGGAAATGTGACCCTTGTTCACTCATCAATATCTTTGGACACCCAAATATGGATAGTATGTATTCAAAGATGAACTTCGTCATAGTTTTTATGCTGCAATCCTTCACTAGATGTGCTTTGACCCACCTTGTCAAATAATCAGTTGCAGTGATTATATACCTTGCACCATTCCTTTTCCTTGGTGGATTGCTAGGTCTGACGAAATCAGTAGCCCATTTTCAAAAATCCTACAAAGATACTTGTGGTACTAGTGGCATCTCATCTCTCCTTGAAGGTTTTCCTGTTCTTTGGTAGATATCACAAGCTTGACAATACTCCTTTGCATCTTTGTGTAGTATAGGCCACCATAGTCCCGCTCTTAAATTTTATGCGTAGTGTCTTTCCCTGCATAACGTCCCCTAGTTGCACCACTATGAGTTTCTGATAAAATTATCTTCCTTTCGTGCTCAGGAACATACCTGCAGAGTATTTCAAACAGTCCCATTTTATACAAATGTCCTGCTATCAGTGAAAAATCGGTTGCCTTAACCACCAATTGTTTCTTCTGTTGCGTAGTGCATTCTGACAAAGCCATCCCTATGGTTAAGAATTGAATAATATCAGCAGAGTGATCATCTAGTATCTTAATTGCAAATAATTGTGCATCATGAAGATTATCCTCTATATTCATTGGTTATTCTCCTGTCTCTAACCTTGAAAAATGATCAGGTCCAACATTTAGTGTTCCTGGCTTAACAACAACAAAACCATACTCCTGAAATAATAATAGCCATCTGCAAATTTTTCCTCCTAAATAAGGCTTATTCATCAGGTACTTTAATGTAGAGTGGTTCGTGAACATCTTACAATGTGATCCCAACAAATAATGTTTGAATTTATGCAAATCAGATACCATAGCTAGTCCTTCTCTTTCTGTAGTTGTATAGTTCTTTTTTGCTTTAGATAGTTTCCTACTTGCAAAAGCTATAAGGTGACCGTTTTCTCCTGCACTAGGTTGTGCCAACACCACTCCTAAATCTATGCATGAAGCATCCACATGCACATGAAATTCCTCATTCCAATCTAGAAATACTAGTATAGGAGCAGTTACCATATTGTCTTTTAGTGTGTTGAGGCTCTTTTGACATTATTCGTTCCATAGGAAAGTAACATATTTCTTCAATAGTTTTTCCATAGGTGCAGTAATCTATGCATATCCTTTGATGATTTTTCTGTAATATCATGTATGTCCCAAAGTGGTGCGAAGATGTCTCACTATTTCTTGTGGAGGTAAATTCACAATAACAGCAATCTTTGCAGGATCCACCATCAATCCTTTCTTGCAAACAATATGTCCTAGTAATATACCAAAAGGTACACAAAATATGCACTTCTTAATATTTAGAGATATTTGATACTGTTTGCATGTGTTGAGAATCAACCTTAAGCTTGCAATATGTTTCTTCAATAACCCAAATATTGTCCAATCATCGAAGTATACTTCTAAGAACTTATGAATATATTCTTTGAAAGCTGCAACCACCACTCTTGAAAATATGGCAAGGGAATTCTTCAGCCCAAAAGGCATAACTGTATATTGTTATGATCCCCATTCTGTAGTGAAGTTAGTCTTATGTCAATCTTCTGTTGCAATTCTAATTTGATGATATCCTGAAAATCCACATGTGAATGAGTAGGCCTCTTATCCACCTACACTATCCAATACTTCATCTGTAAAGGGTGTAGGGAAGGGATCATGCACACATGCATCATTTCATTTCCTTAGATCCACACAAATCCTAATTTCTCCTTTAGCCTTTTTTTCCTGGACTACCATGGGACTTACCCACTCAGATTCCTCCACAGGTTCAATGATCCCTGCTGCTATCATTTTATCTAAACCTTCTTTTACTTTCTCCTTATATTTTGGATTCAATCTATATGGTCTTTGCTTGAGCTTGACATCAAGATTTAAAGGAATCTTCATAACTCCCAAGTCTCCTACTATTCCTTTCATATCTGAGAACTTAGTGGGGAATAAATCCTGGTACTCATGCAAAAGATCTGTCACTTTGCGGGTTATTTCTTCATCCCAATAATCTCCTATTGTTGCAAAATTCATCTCATATTCTGACCCTATATTCACCTTCATTGTCTTTAATGGCTTTGTTATATTGGGTATTTCTAATTCAAGTCCATCCACTTTGCAATAGCCTTCAGATTATTCTATGTCAATATTGCAAGGGTCTTCATCTTCTTCTACAGTGATGTTGTAGCATTCCAGTACATTATGTAGTTGCGTAGCCTAATCGGGTTGCCAAGTGAGTGGAATTTCATTCTAAAAAATATTCTTTTTAATTATCTAAAGGGATGAATCTATATATTGACAATCACATTGAAAAGTAAATATCAATATAAACCCATCCACCATCTCTGCCCAACTCACAGTACCATGTCAAAGTTTTGTTTCCAAGTACTAGTTTTGAGGAATTGTCACCAATGTATGGATGAACCCATGCACCCATTCTTCTTGTGGAATATCCTTCCATGCTGTCATACAAAGCTAGATGTGCTCTCTAGGGTCAGGTTGACCATCATATTTATTTTCTAGTTTTGTTTATACCTGACCAAACCTTATCCATATAAACCTTTGACATTCCTTCCAAATTCCTATATTTTACTTCTATGTATCCCACAATCTAGCAGAGGTAGCTATTAATGCTAGATCAAGAGATAACAATCTTTGACATTATGGTACCTGTCCTTCATATTCTTAAAGAAAAACATTTATATTTCCCAAACCATCATAAAAAGGTAAGTCACATACCTCAGCTGTCATACAACGAATTTCTTTAGTAATTTTTGCAGATCATCTTGTAGACACTTAATGTAACCTGTTTTACCAATTTTCCAATTCTTCTTCTGAATCTGAAGTGCATGAATTGTCTTGTTCCCAACCCAATTTTCCATATGTAGTGTGATTAATCCATTCTTCTTCTTTGGTTGTTATTTGATAAATGTTGTATATGTTTGTTGTGTTGTACTCTTCTTTAACTTGTTCAGTATACATTGCTCCTTCTGATGGATCTAATGGAGCAATGACTTATATTGTTGCTTTCAAATATCATTTACGTCTTCTTTAAGTTGATTATAGCCATGTTATAAAATGCCGAATCAAGTCCAAGTAGGGTAGTATAGGGGTTACTGTCATCCACAATCTCCATCACTTCAAAATCAGTGGTAGTGCACACCCCTTCAATGTCTACTGTAATGCCTGATAATCTTCTTAGAGGAACAATATTTTGTTGGTTCGCCATTCTTAGCTAAATAGGTGGAAATTACAACTTTGGATTACCCATTAATTCCCATGTTTTCTTTGTCAAGACATTAGCTTCAGATCCCAAATCTAAAATAACTTGGTCCATGTCATATTCTCCTGTTTGTGCACTAAGCCTAATTTCTTTTCCAGCTCTCTTTTGTCTATGTAAATTATTAACTTCACACATCTCATTCCACAGTACTTATTTAGATGAGAAGGAATTTATAATTCATGAAGTTCTTCTACAACTCTTTGTTCGCACAAAAACTTCATACAAGTTTCAAGAAAATATTTTAGAGTATATACTTGTTATGTTGCATCTTGTTCCTGTATTGTCAGAGCTTGGCCTTGTGTCGAAGATGACAGATCACAACTATTCCCTTGATTATGATGTGCATTGGATGTCGAAGATCCTACATCCATAAAGCTTCGCTTCACTTCCACAAAGACTTCTTTTTACTTTTGAATGTCAAACCCAGGTGATTTTTCAGTAGTCTTCCTAACCCATGTAGCTTCGACTTCCTTCTTCCCATGTGCTCTATCATCCCCAGTCATAGTTCCACTTCTTCTTACAATATTTATGCAGATTCCATAGATCCTTGGTTCCGCAGTCATCATTTGGATGTTTTGTGTCAGTTATTAGTTCTTTTTTTCTTGCATTTTTTTCCATATGCACCGGACATTCTTCAATTACATAATCAAAATATTTGCAATACTTACATGTCATGGTAGGATTCTGATAGTCTCTCATAAAGTGTCCTACCTAGCCGCAGTTATAGCAGATAATTTTTCATCTTCCTCAACCAGCTCCACCACCTTGACCGGTACCTTGACCTCGACCTTGATAACCACCTCAACCACTGTGCTTTCCATGTTCCTCATGTCCATTTTTTTGGCTTGAATTCTATATGCATCAACACTTTGATCCATCATTATTTCATAAGCTCGATAATTGTTTTCATCATGTCCCACTGATTTGAAAAATTTGCAATACAAGTTCCTTAGATTCTGCACATAATTTTGCAACAGATAACAGTCTTCAACATGATGTTCACCCTTAGTTTTACATATCTTGCACCATAAGCTGGATCCGAGATTCAAAGGATTCAATGATCCATTAGCCATGAAGTTTATGAAGAGAGGACATTGTGCCTTAGAATGGCGTTCTCCTTTACACTTTGTTCACCATACTTCTTCTCTAACTTCTTTACTTCTATTCATATCTTGTATCTACAAAGTCAAATTTTCCAGTTGACTCTAGATCTGCTGCATACCTGCATTGGTATCCCCTATCGGCGAGGCTTCTAACTTCATCACAAGTTCTAAGGCTTTGGCCTGAGTTTCTATCTTCTGTTGCAACAAAGGAAATCTTATATGTGGAGGCAATGCAGCTATAAACCACTCTTTATGTTGTTGCAAAGCTATTTCAAAGCTAACCTGGGCCAATAGTATCTTGAATATTTGATCAAGTTCCAAAACAGACTCAATAGGCTTTTGTTTGATTTATTTTATCTTTATGATGCACTGCAACTCAAACTTCTACTTATTGAATTCTTTTACTAGTTTTGTTTTAATGTCTGAAAATGATCTGTTATGATTGCTTGAATACTTCATGTACCATGTCAATGATCTATCTCGAAATGTTGTAACAAGCTGCACTTTATTCATATTTTCATCATGGACCTGCTTTGCTATCCACACTGCTTTGCATAAGAACCAAAAATATTCCAGATCCTCTGATCCAGCCCCTTTAAAAACAAGAAACTTAATATCATTTACCATATTTCTTCACGGTGGGGGAGGGGAAGGGGGAGAAGGATTTGTAAGGGTAGGTGTTATTAGGAAAACTAGTGTCCATTCAGAGCTGCTAATCCCACTAAGACGGGTAACTATCTTAGAAACAAACAAACTAAAGTTACTTGTGTTTTCCTTTATGAGAGATAGATAAGAGAGAAACAGAGAGTACCAACCTCAGTCTTTCGCTTGGCTCCTTGCTTGTTTCCTCCCTCCTTTGACAAAGCTTCGCCACTCCTTCCTTACTTGTCCCACTTCAAAGAACACTTGTAGAGTCAAAGCAGCATGATACCATCAAAGAATAGAGATCTATAACCATAAACAATATAGGATCATATCTATATTAACCATATAAATGCATATATTAATACAAGATTCAGAGATATACAAGAATATGGAGGAAAACTCAAATAGCTTTATTGATAGAAGTAGTAGAAGAGAGGATTACAACCCATTGGTCTGAACCAGCACCATCCTCCCAGCATGAAAGCCCTCTTCATCTCATGACAAGCTTAGATCACCCAACAACATAATGTTGCACAAAGAAACCAACAACACTTTCTTACAAAATAAAAAATTTGAACCTTCTAGAACTCTAGGATGAGGGATCCATATATAGATGTTTGCAGGTGGGTGAGTAAGCTTTTGGGATTTTGATTAGTGTCATCTCTTTGATAGTTCTTGGTTCCACTTGGAGATTTCATGATCTCTTACTCATCCCTGGGCAAATTCAGAGAGGCAAGTGTCAAATGGGCAGTTTCTAGAAGATTATCTGGGTTTCCACCTAGCCAACTGCCTTTGCCATTTGTCTGCTCTCGCTCATCGTACCCTACAGAAGGGATTTCTAGTATGCATCGCACTTTTTGCATGTGGCAAGTGAGATGCATCGCACCCTTAGCACTGAGCAGTCTGTATAGTCCAGTTTTGACCAGTTCTAAGTAGTTTTTCATGGAGAACTTCTAGGAGATGATGTAATCAATTGAACTTGCTCGTTTAGGGTATGAGACAACACATTTAGGGACTTAGAAGCCCTTGGTTTATGGACATATGTGATTGGGGTTGCAATGCCTAGATATGCCTATAACAGTTGCCCCCTAAAGCATGAGGTCATAAATCTTCTGATGTCGAGTTAAATGCTTTATCATGAGGATCCGAGGTTTTTCGAACTGGAAGGTGGCTTGTAATAAGATACAATACAATAAATTATCTTCATAATATTTTCATGATCTAGCTGAGGCGGGCATTCCCATGCTCAGCTCTACAAATTCATTTTCATGTACATAGGACAAACAACCGTCTATATCGTAGACAAATGATTCTGGTAGAGCCATCATCCCTTGGCTTGGATGATTATCTTTGCAGCTATGATGTACATTTGATGTATTTATTTTCATGAATATGTCGCAGCTCAGATGGATGAAACTAGATCCGGGGTCTTCAAATGCGTTCAATCTTTGCCTGAAGTACAAGTCGATCCATGTGAAAAGATGTTCTGGTGTTAAACATTGAAATACATCGCCTGATTAGCAGCCAATGATGTAAGTTGTTAACAGGCATGAGAGGAATCACCGATAATGATAATGACCCTCAAGGTACTGCAGTACAATTCACATGGTGTGAATACATGAGTCGATGTCGAACACCACGCAAAATGTTTCGGTCGAAGGCCATTGATGTAAACCTGTCGTCAGAAGTGAGAAACTTGCCATTGAGGCATGCAAGCTTCAAAGTACTGAAAGGGTTGTTCCTAAGTCGACTGCTTGGATAATGAACTGATGTCAACAAGAAGTGACCCCTCGTAGGAGGGCCTTAATGCATCCCACATCTATGACATGAAACAGAGCAAATGATTTCGTGGAGGTGAAAACGATCTGATGATACAAGGTTCAAGGTGGCAGTCATGAAAGAATGAAGCGTGAAGGTATTGCAACGAATGAGACATAAGCTGGGTTGGTGAATTCTCTGAGCGACTTCTCTTGAACATATCGGTGACACTGAAATGGATTGGTAGCATTAACCCCAAAAATGGATGTTACAGAGGACCAATGGTGATATGACCGGTGAACAGAATAACCCAACCTGACTTAATCATGGTGATGGAGTGAAAGTGTCATGTTCAAGAGCGACCTGCTACCAATAAAGTTTCTTCAAGTTTTCTTCCCAAATTTTCCCCAATCATTGCTGACTAGTACCTCTTTATTTTTGTCAAGCTTGAGGAGGATAACATATGTTTGTTCTATAATTTTCCCGTCGGGCAAACTCGTCACTATGTTTTAACGAGCCTAGCGATAGTGAAACTCGCTCTTGTCTACATGGACAAGTTTGTTGCTACTGTTTTAACGAGTTTAATGACAAAGATAACTCGGTCCTTTTCAATTTTAGAGAGTCTGAAAAGAAACGGAAAGGAAACTCCAGTAATCCTTTTTCGTAATATAACCCCTTAAGTCTGAAAAAGTATAAAATAATACTAAAGGGATGAATTTTTGATAGTTTTAACGATCCGAATAAGACAAGCGCTCGATATTTTTGTGTAATGATCCCTCAAATCCAAAAAGATTAAAATCTAGAGGAGGGATGACACTTCCAATCACTTTAATGAGCTGGAGAGGCCAATTGCTCAGCAATATTTTCATATTTTATGAGTCAGATGAAAAGAGCTTAAAGGAGACTCGTTTTTGAGGAACAAGTGATGTTTTCGGATAACAACTAGTTCCAGGTAAGGTTTGGAACTTTGCAATCACGACAGTGTAAAGAAGGTGGCTAATAGAAGCACTCGTCGCAGCTATTCCTCAAAAGGGGTAAACAATCAAATGGAGGCGTATGATTGGCTAAAAAGGAGTGGAGGTGATGGTAAGAACACGACCAAGGCTCAAAAGCTGATAATTATGCGATCGCAATGGTTATTTACCTTAGGTGGGTTCATTTTTTAATGAGCTTAAACTCTGGTGGAACATATGCTCATTGCTAGGTTTATTTTTTAACGAGTTTGAACTTCGCGTAAAACTGCTCGTGCTAGTCGTATAATAAGGATGTCTCATCGATAGGTTCATTTTTTAGGGAGCTTGCCCCATTCGAAACTTTGCTCTAGAGCCTTTTGTATGCAAGCTAGGAATGACCAACTACTATCCTAGGGGTTAAAGAACTACTAAGGTTAGGTAGGATAGCTTCTCGGTGAGAAACATCTCCTTGACTTTGTCGTTTCCGTTGGTCCAAGAAAAGCTGAATGGTTAATCAGACCAATCACCTAACCTAAGCTGTTGAAGTTAGTAACAACTACGGGGTTAGAGTTACATTGAATGCTTTTCACTTGTGTACAAAAGGTTTGCATGCCCCGAGGTATAAAGAAAAGTAGAGTTTCCAAGTTACCATATGAAAGTTCTCGCATTTGCGAGATTGTTCCCTTCACATCGCAGACAAAACACTTCCTTGGTGATGTCCATCGAAATGGACAAAGGTGACTTTTGTGATACAACCACTTGTTATCACTCGGGTTGTTCCCTACCTCCAGAAGGGAATACGGCCGAGGTGACCACTAACCAATCTTTTAGCTGCAAATCCTAGCCAATCTGCAACCAGAGAGGGCTCTCTCTTTGTGATTTAGATTTGTTTGTTATATGTTAGGCTAGTTATGAAGCACAAGTTTGTTTGGTGTTTGGAAGATGACATTCAGTAGAACAAGGCTGTAATATGAGAGAAGTTCAGACCATTGGGTTGATGGAGTCTAATGGAAATGAACCTTCGAGTATGGTTTCTTCGGCAATAGGAAAATTACAGAGCAAGATAATTAAACACAGAACAACATTCAAGCTAATATAAGATGAAATGAAGTCAAGGAATGAAAGGCAATCAAGAATCTTTCATTATATTAACAGAGGGAAATTGTGTAAACATTATCAGGGAGCAGTTAAGAATTCCTTGATGATATTTAGAGTGGAAGAACCAGGGAAGCAAGAGCAGTCAAGAATTCTTGCCTATGCTAGTCCTGAGGAAAACATAAAAAATTATAGGAACTAAACACAGAGTACAACAAAGTAAATTCTGGGTTATCCTTTTTTCCTATAACTTAGAGCATGATATTTAGATGATAAATCAAACAAAGATACAGTAACATAAGAGTAAAGAAAACTTATTGATCCATGTATTAACACAAGAATTCTGCAATATATCCTTCTGCCATCGATTCCACAACCAACAAGTTCACCAACACAGTGTTCCAACAATTTTTATTTCAGAAGAGTTCTCAAAACTTACAGAGCAGGACCAAAATGATATTCACCAGCCATCAACAATACATATCTTCGGAAAGTATTTATAAGAAGTTTACAAAATATCCCGTAGGAAAATATCAAGTAATAAATTTATCCATCTAATTTGGCAGGGGCAATAACTGTTGTGGAAAACCGCGTAGAAATGAATGAAGAAATAACTATGATGTACTGGCCACTTTAGGTGTCCCGTTATTGCTAACTTTTTGGCTCAGATAGTCGGTTGATGGCTGCTTCTCTGATTTGCGTTCCTGGTGTGCTGTCACTTGCCACCTGTGCCTGAGTTTGTTTGAATGCCTTTTTAGCGCGAATTCCATCCTTTGTCATCTTGATTTTTTGATAGGATACCCTTATATTACCATTTATCTGTAATGCAGACAATTTACAAAAAGGAGAATCAAACTACCTTGGCAAGATCTCCAGCATGCTCTGCTACCATTGATCTGATCTGTTGGTAATTGATGTTTTTTCAGTTTAATCAATGTCTCATCAGCTTCGGTATACCTGTAATAATTTGGCTGGACTTCAAAGAGATGTGCTATCTCATGCTCAATAAAAAACAAACTTTCCAGTTTATCATATAAACTTTGTCCAGAGGGAGGCATTGTCTCTTCTGAGCTGCTTGATGATGCTGTAATGTGATTGGTCACATAGGTATTTAGCCTATGAGCATATTGTTCCTGTTTTAACAGCCTCCCATTGGTAGTGAATACGCTGGGTAAACCATTGCTCTGTAATACTACAAATTTATGTTTGAAGGCATCTACCTTTGTCTGCATTTCTTGACATTTTATTTCTATAGTTTGAACAAAATTCCTCATGGTCAGCACCTTCTTGACTCTCAAAATAGTCTTTGTCTTGTTCTGAATGTCTAGAGATGCTAATTGCTCACTGGTATGAGTATTCAAAAAATGAATCAATTTATTGGTTTGCTCAGGCTTGTTTGCCAATAATTCTCTGGCCCTTTGAGTTTCGTATTGAGCTAACCCTATCAATTCCATCCGGTCAAAAATAGTTTGTATTGTTGTCCATTGATCAGTAATAGACTGGCCAATCTTATCCCACAAAATGGTCTTGATTTCTGTTAGAGTTTTATGAAGAGTGAGGTCCTTCTCCAAGGCTTTTATTTTATTCTCTAAGGCCTTCACTTCCCTTGTCTTCTCAGCTACAGTCATTTTTTATTTGTCATAGCTTACCTCAATCTTGGCCAGTTTTTCCTTGGCTTCTTTTAATTCTGCCATTTGGATTTCCAGAGCCTTTATTTCTTTCATCATCTCTTCCATGCTCAAGCTGGAATCTTGTATTGTTGCTGCTGTAGTTGCTGCTGAAGTCGAGGTACCTATTGTTGATGCTGGATCAGTGGGAGGGGCTGTTATGGTGACTGTTGGAGGAGGAACTGTACGAGTTGGAGCTGTTTGAGCTGGATGAGAGGCCAACTCCTCCTGTTTTCCTTGTAGTGCTGCTTCCAAAGCTTTCTCTATATCCAGCAATCTTTGATTCATCCTCATTCATAAACTAACCACATCCTCCTCTTCTTTTTGTTGTGCCACCTCTGTGGTCTAAGGGTGTATTGTAGCTGGCAGCTTAAGTTGTCTTCTAAGGGCTGCTATGTCTTCCTCCTTCTTTCTTATTAAGGCCTGTGCTCCTTTGGGATCCTTGGGATCATGTCCCAATTCTATGATAATCTCTTCCAAGGATTTTATTATTATCCTTGGCTAATGAGGAGGCCTTTTCCAGCTCCAATTGGGCAGAAGTGTTGTACAATGAGTTCTGCAATTTATGAGCCAGTAATGCTTTGTATGCCAAGGTAGAGTATACCATTTCTCCGGCCTGTTTTTGTAACTCAATCTGGTCCATTGGGTGGATGTCTTTAGCAAGAACTTCCAGATTGGTCCTGATATAATCATCAGCTGACTGTGGCTGCTGTATGGTGGGCCGGAAGTGACTAAGGGTCATCTTCCTTGCTTGAATATCATAGGCTACCATTAGCCTTTGTTGATTGGTGGGAGCCATTCTTATCAATTGGTTATATAACTGGAACCTTACTGGTTCATTCCTGGCCTTGATTTCAGTGAATGCTCTCTTGATGTCAAAGCCTTTCTTGCTTGTTGCTTGGTGGATGTAACCTCCACCCCAGGCTGTCTCTCTTACTCCTGCTGAAATGAGCTAGTAGATGTTTCCAAAAATGGAGGGATCTACTCTTCAGATGTTCCCTCACCCCTTAGGTTCGCTGTTGTTTCCTCTGTGAACTCTTCTTCAAAGTAGGGGTTCAGCCTTTGCCTATTCTCACCTTGTTGTTCTGTAGATGCCCCTATGGGTGTCTCTTCTAGTCTATCCCTTTTTTTGGCTCTTTCCTCATTAAGAGGAGTTTGTAACACAGGGATCTCTGTTGTCTTTGCTTGTGTTGAAGGGCCCTGCTCTTGACCCTTTTCCTGGGTTGTAGATGGATGATCTGCCATTGTATTTTGCTGCTCTGAATACTGTACTTCTTTTCCTTTTCCTGCAGGTGGAGTAGTCTCTTGGGCAGGTTGTTGTGAAGGTGTGGCAAATGATGTGCTCGTTCCAATGTGTTGAGGCAGTGTGAAGGGGACCTGTCCAAAAGAATCCAGGTCAATTGTCTTCTCAAAGTCTTTCATTTCCTTCTCTAATCTCTCTTCTTCAGTAAGCTCTTCAACTAGTGTGCCCTCTACCCATTCCTGTCAATTAGCATATTGTTCAATTTGAGGGATTTCTTGGTGCACATATCCTGAAAGCTTGTTTTTGACTCTTCTAAAGCTTATTAAATTTTCAGGGTCATATGGTGCCCAATAAAAGCTTTGTTTCAGCATAAGTTCATCTCTTAGTATCTTGTCTGCATCATTCGAGGGCTCTTCCCTCTTATTGAAGACAAAAGGTCCCAATTGATGTCTTATCTTGAGTTGTGCCTTTTTGTTTTTACCATGGATATGAGTCAAATCTGCACTACTAAATTGCCTGACATATTTCGGTAGCTTGTAGGGGGATAATTGACAACCATAAATCCTGATCACTGTGTGGTTTTGGTAAAAATACCAGTCACCAATGCTGTAGCCCCTTGAAAGATGTAAATTTTTTTGCATTTCAGCAGTGAGCCTGCCAGGAGGAGTCATCATCAGCAGGGAAGTGGCTAGGTAAATGAACATGTTAATGAACTCGCAATATGTATAAGGTGAGAAGTGAACTTCATGGAAAACTGAGGTCCAGAAAATGACAGACCTCCTCTCTCCTTTGGAGTCTAGTTTTTTAAGAGGAACTTGGAAACTATCAGGATGATAGTACAGTAGCAGATGATATATATAGGATGTATACTTGAACACTCTTTCTCTCTCCAAAATCATAAATTGCTCATGGATTTTATTTTCTATGAAGGTGGCATAGTCATACATGACAACAGGGGGCTGTCCTGGAGTGAATATGGACATCAATACAAACACAGTTTCATCAACAAACTCACTGGTTTTGCATCCTAGAATGTAGGATATTATGTCTATTAGGAGTTTCCTTGTCTCATTGAACGAGACTTGATGATAAGGAGGAGGATGATCAGGCTGGCACTGTGGTAGCATAAACAACTGACCCAGTCTTGTTATTTCTGAGCTAGGCAGTTTGGCACCTTGATCAAGCAGAAGTTTCATGGAGAGAGGAACTAGAGGCTGAGTTGGCTCAAAGTTCAACATCTCGTTTATGGAATGAGGAGTAATATAGAAGAGTACAGATCCAGATGGAGTCAGGATTGCTCTTTGTGTGGGATCATAGTTTGCACAACATAAATGGATGAAATCAGGGAGCACATTCACTAAAGGGAGGTAATAGATAGGCATATTGGATTCCCAAATTCCCAGGACATCAGTGTTGCTCCTATGGCTATCTCTAATTTGACAAAAGGTTTTCAGGTGAGGCTTGAGACCCATCATATCCTTAATCTGGAATTCCTTGTCTACCAAAGGTAACCATTCCAAGTCCTTATGTGGTGCATTCAAGGGTGCAATGTTCAGAGCCACTGGAGCCTCCATGCTTCAACTGTATGTGTTTTTGATTGGAATGTAGGTCTATGCAACAACAGAAAAAAGAATACTGGCTCTGAGGCTTTTCTCAGGAAATTGCAGACTGAGTTTTATCTTGTAATCACCTCACTGGGTAACATTCATGGTAAGAAAAACGAATTTTGCAGAGTTTAGTCGGTAAGCTGGATAAAATAGTGGAAATGGTGCTCCTTTTGCAGGTGTTTTGACAATTTTAACTCAATATTTGGGCATTTTTTGGATTTTTTTCAGAGGAAAGTTACAGATAGGTGGCTTGGAAAGAAAACTTTGGTAAATTCCTGTTTTTATCAGCTCACTGTGTTTTTATCTGGGGTTATAGACTGAGTTTGGTTGATTTGTAAGTGGAATGCAGAGAAAATGAGCTTAAATTCAGCTGGACGGGCGAATTTGCAGAGGGAAAGATAGTTCACAGGATTACTTTTGAAAAAATGGGTATAGTGGTGACTATAGTGTAGAGGTACAGAGGCAACATTGTGATTTTGGCTAGAACTCTGGTTATCTGGGCGATTTTCACAGAAAAACTTGGAAAAATAGGTTTTATGAGCGAATTACGAGTAAATACCTGTTCTATGGACGCCTAGTGTATAATGAGGACTGTAGGCCGAGCTGAGGGACCGCGCTGTGGAGTTGACTTCACTGGGTGACAGACTGTGCAGCTTTGGTGGCAAATTCGTCGTAATTTGCATGCAGAGGTTGCGCAAATCAACGAATAGAAATAAACAAAAAAAATCACTTTCACGAGTTTTTAACAAAATTTGGACTTTTTCGGGCTTTTGGCACTTTTTGGGGATGACGTCAGCATGACGTAGCTTTTGCCCGGTAGTGGAGTATGGAAGGTGATGTGGTGCTAATGTGGTGATGACGCGGGTAGTGGGACCAGACGGTGGTTTATGGTTTTCAACGGGCCGCTTTTGGTACGGGGGTGGTTTATGTCAGAGCGGGCCCGATGCAATAGAAACTCGACAGGTGTCCCCGGGTATGGCAGGAATACCGTTGTCCATCGGTACTAACGTCCGGACATCGGGGTGCCTCCGATATTGTTGTGAGCCATTGGATCTAGAGGGCACGATCCAACGGTTGACGGGACTGTGAGTGGGCAAAGGTTTATGAAAAGGGGCCCGCGTATTATTTTAATGTTTTTGTAATGTTTTGCGGGGTTTGAAAACTTTAGGTTATCGGGGTATGATTATTTAATTAACCGAATGTTAATTAAAATCCAATTTAATTATGCGCATGGGGTTAAAACGTGGTTTATGTGGGCGGATAAGGGGTGGTTATTTATTTAACAGGGGGTTAAATAAATTCCAATGATGCAGAGGGTTATTATATGTTTCTGCTAAACATTATAATTCCTGAAACTTTTGCTGTATGGCTATAGTTGCCAAAGGTAGGGATATTATACATTTTTTGGGTTTTTCATGTATTTTTGTATAAAATAAGGGAGGGGAAATATAAGTGGGAGTTATATAATAGGGTTAGCATGTTAATATGAATACAAGGGGAAATGCTAGGTGCATGAAGTTGAAATACCTGGACTTGGGGGTGTGGGGAGAACTAAAACTTTACACAAGAAATGTGGCTTTGAGCGTTAAGTAAACCTGAAGTTTCACTTAAGCTTTTATAGAAATGGAGTGAGGTTAAGAGTTTGAGCAGATCCCAATCTCTTTGAGGGATGTTAGTGAATGATTCTTGTGAGGGAAGAGAGGGGGGAGTTCGACATGCAACATCTAATCACCCCTTTTCCATGGCCCTTGAGATATCCATGAAATAGATCATATTCAAAAAGCACTGCTGATAGACCTGTTTCTACAACTTCAATCTACTTACCCATTCTACAACTCCTAACATTTTTTCTTCATTTTGATTGGGTGCTTTTGAACTAGCAAACCCTGATTTCCTCTTTTCTTTTGGCTGCCCTCCTACCTAAATCTACCCTTATCTCTTCCAAGGGCTCAGATTGAGCAGTTGGGCCCTTTAATTCTCTATCTCACCTGGTGATCTACCAAGCTTGAACTGTTTGAGCAGACCTTATTCTCTATTCTAAAACAAGAAATTTAAACATGATCTAGCCAGGGTTAAACTGTCTGCCTATTCATCAATTGTGAGAAAGTCAGTGATTGCACATTCTGAACTTGCTATGCAACATGTAGTGCAGTAGTAGCATTTTGACAAGCCACTTCCCTGGTCCTTCTTTGGGGTTGCTTTTGTTTCTCTTTTCCTTGAATTTTTGATTTATTGGATAATATGGAACCTTTGCAGCATGGAAAGGATGATCATATTTGGCATTTCCACAGTCAATCATGAAACATGACACCTATTGGTATAGGAACCTAACACCACTCACATAACTTTTGACGAGAGAATCTTATTCTAGTCTAATCCCATTTTCCTAAATGGACGGGTGTGTCAAACTAGTCATATATCCTCCATGAAAACCTACCCTAAACCCAAAGTTTTCTCGCCGAAGTAGACCAGGGTGCATGCCCCCTGGGTTTAGTCACACTCACCGAATCACTCTCGTTCATAACGTAGATTGACTAGAGATTGATGAGACATTCCTTGTGCAAAAATACCGGTTAGGGATGGCACTTGAATATTAGTTATGTGTGAACCGAGAAATGAAAGCTGGTCTACAAACTGGACCACCCTGCCTTCATGCAGAAAACACATCACTCGAAAGAGTGAGGAAACAATAGCTCCCATGCTATAAATGTAGTCACACCCAAGGAGTACATTGTAATCTAAAGGTGCTTTCACTACACTCATGTTTAGATGAATGGTTTTCCTTCTCAAAGTTATAGGCAAATTTGGAAGGATCCCTAATGGTCGACTAGTTTCTTTGTTAAAGCTTGTCAGATTTCGAATCTCAAGCAGAAGCGATGGCGAACTAAGCACTTTCCAAGAAGTTGAGGAAAGGATACTCACAGAAGCCCCTTCATCTATAATAATACCAGCCATGATCATTCTGAAAGCTTGTACTATGATTCAGAATGGTATATTAGATGGTAGGCGTGGTCTGCCTAGTAGATTCCAATTGAAGGAAATGACTAGATTTCTTGGAGGTGGGACTGAATAAACAATCTCTAACGAATTTCATTCCTGTGGTAAAGGAAGGGGTAGATTTCCCCCATGTTCATCAGAGTCTATGTTTACGAAAAGAATTTGAATGGTGTCATTCTCATTCTCTTTGGTGACGGTATCATTTGAAAGTGGATCCTCTGAAGACAATATTGGGTCGATTGCCATCTCGACTTGTTGACTTTGGTCCGGTGTGGACTCAGAGGGTTTATCTTCAATGATAGGTTCTTCGACAGACAAAAAAGGTGTGTCGGTCGGATTTTCAACTAGCGATGGACTCGGCAAGAGTTTCTTGTATCCAGGAGGAAGTCGAGGCGGTGAAGCAGGATGGTTGTCCAAGAACCTTTTAGCTTCATCCAGGAAGGGACAACGGTGGAGGGCATGATCGCCTTCAAACAGTCTACAAGGAAATTTAGATCTTCCTTTCTATCCATTGACTTTGTTTTCACTAGTTGACGGTGTACTCTCAACATGATCATCAAAGGTTGATGACACTGGATTGTGCAAGTGAGGAGACCAGTCCCTTAAGATCCGTGGGATGCAAGGACAATCTCGATGATAGTGGTCCCCTTTGCAAATGACACATGGAGATTTAGGTTTGGATGATGTAGTGTGTGGATTTTCGCTAGATGATGCATGGTTTCCCCCTTTTGCCGTTGGCTTCTTCTTCTTCTTCTTCTCCTTCCCTTTATTTTTCTTCTCAGTTACTTGGTTTTTAGTTTTATTAGCTTCACTAAGCGAAGAGGAATAAGGAGAGGAAGAAAAAAACGAAGTAGAAGGTTGGGGGGTAACTCTAGTATCATCTGGTTGCTGATTTGATTGCTCAGGAATCAGGGTGTTTTGAATGACAGAGGTTGAGAAAAGCCATACCGGTAGGCCAATTGTTAATCTCGAAAGGGACAATGTGGCCATATTAAGTGCACCAACATCTCCCTGAGAGGAGAAGGGACTAGGATTCCCCCCAAGGGGAAATCTTTGATTGGTGGACTCCATTTTATCAAACTAAGACCAATGAGGGAACAATGATGGTATTCCAATTAAAATAAATTTTATGAAGCTTTTAAACAACTTTCTTTTTCAATTTTTAAGAGTTGAGAAAAAGCTGAAGATGACTCTAGTTGCCTTCGATTTTTAATGAGCCTAAAGTGACAAGTGCTCAGATGGACCTTTTCTATTAAGGAGTCTGAAAAGGAATGAAAATGACTACTCTGGAAATCTAGACAGAGGGATTACCAAAGCAATCGCAAAACTACAGAATATGCTTTACGGTACGGCAGTTAATCTTCCCGAATGTTGTGTTCAGTGCATTGCGATCGATAGGGCGGCAGACATGGCTTCCTAAGGATAAAGGATATAGCCTATTGTGGTCTCCCAATATATACTCGACGGTACGTGGGAGCACAAGTCCATACTCGCACTTGTTGTCTCAAAGAGGAGGAATCACCCAACCTACGATGAAAGCAATAGTTACCAGGCTTTACGACGCTGGAATACGTCTCTAGCCTAGACTTCTAAATGTTGTGCGTTAGGTTCCAAAGCATTTTTATGTTCATTGAA
>APFE030090371.1:42768-120582 GCA_000404065.3 Pinus taeda
TTCATTGAAATTTATTTTACAGTTGATCTTTCTTAAGAAGTTTTCCTTTAAGGTTCACCGTGTGATGTAGATATACAATTCCTAAATATGCAATCTAAGATGATAAACAATCGTTTATTCTTCTTTTTGCAATGAAAATCCTAGCTACTAAGGAAAAAGAAGTAAAATTCTTTCAACATAGAGCAGAGAGCACACACTAAGATGCATTGTCCTAAATCAACTTCTACAAGCAGTCTAAATGCAACTACACATGCATGTATTTTTTTTCCACTTTCTTAATGTGTGAATGACAAAAAAAATGCTAAGTACAGATCTGAACTATTCTTCTTTCAAAGCGACAGTACTAAAAATTTTCTTTTCAAAAAACAAAAGGAAGACTATGACAACACTTTGCAATTTCGAATTCAAAAATTGCTTTCGATGCTCGAAATACTATTAATTCAAATCAAATACAATGGAAAAAGTGTAATCAACTATCAATAAGAGGAAGACTCTTTCTTTGACTGAAAATGACACTTGCGACACTTTTAAATCAAAAGACGACAGTTCGATTAAGCTATTGTTTGCAAAAGAGAACTGTAAATGACGAAAAATACATAAAAACATTCACAATTCTTCATCAATGGAGGCTGAATAATGCAAAAGAAGAGAGTTTCAATAGTGATATACTGATCACAGACAGCAAAACTACTGAATAAAGCTGAAGACAATGAAGAAAAAACCAAAATCGAATCATAATTAGTCTTATTTGATCATTGCACCTGTAACACAGGGAAACAGGGATGCATCTCACCTACAACACACGGGAGGTACGATGCATCCAGACTGCCAATGAGAGACAGTGCAATCATCCAGGAACAAGACTGAGATTGGGTTTTGCTCACAGTTTGCAGCTGAGTTCAAGGGTTTAGGCTGAGCTAATGATAGGCAGTAAACACAAAGTATAGGGGCTGATCTAATGATGTTACTTGAGCTACCACTAGGGCACTTAGGATGTTTGCAAGTCAGTTGTTCAGTTTATAAACAAAACCTGGAGATGGACTGAAGTAGCATTGATCTACTTTGCACTTGCATATCAAATGTAGTTCGAAGGCTAGTTAGCTTAACTTCAAGCTCTGTCTGTAGTTTATAAAACAAACAAATGGAAACAAGCAAACAATCTATTCGCTCCCAGTGGAGTCGCCATTTTGTTATCAGGAAAACTAGTGTCCATTCAGAGCTGCTAGTCCCACTAAGATGGGTAGCTATCTTAGAAACAAACAAACTAAAGTTGCTTTTGTTTTCCTTTATGAGAGATAGATGAGAGAGAAGTAGAGAGTACCAACCTCAGTCTTTCGCTTGGCTCCTTGCTTGTTTCCTCCCTCCTTTGATAGAGCTTCGCCACTCCTTCCTTACTTGTCCCGCTTCAAAGAACACCTGTAGAGTCAAAGCAGCATAATACCATCAAAGCCCAGAGATCTATAACCATAAACAATATAGGATCATATGTATATTAACCATACAAATGGATATATCAATACAAGATTCAAATATATACAAGAATATGGAGGAAAAATCAAATATCTTTATTGATAGAAGCAGTAGAAGAGAGGATTACAACCCATTGGTCTGACCTAGTGCCATCCTCCAAGAATGAAAGCCCTCTTCACCTCATGAAAAGCTTAGATCACCCTACAATACAATGTTGCACAAAGAAACCAATAGCACTTCCTTACTAAATACAAAATTCCAGCCTTCTGGGTCTCTAGGATGAGGGATCCATATATAGATTTTTGCAAGTGGGTGAGTCAGCTTCTGGGATTTTGATTAGTGTCATCTCTCTGATAGTTATTGGTTCCACTTGGAGATTTCATGATCTCTTACTCATCCCTAGGCGAATTTAGAGAGGCAAGTGTCAAATGGGTAGTTTCTAGAAGATTCTCTGGGTTTCCACCTAGCCAACTGCCTCTACCATTTGTCTGCTCTCGCTCATCGCACCCTACAGAAGGGTTTTCCAGTATGCATCACATTTTTTGCATGTGGAAGGTGAGATGCATCGCACCCTTAGCACTGAGCAGTCTATATGGTCCAGTTTTGACCAGTTCTGAGTAGCTTTTCACGGAGAACATATGGGAGATGATGTAATGAGTTGACCTTTCTCCTTTAGGGTATGAAACAACACTTTTAGGGACTTAGAAGCCCTTGGTTTATGGACATATGCGATTGGGGTTGTAGTGCCCAAATATGTCTATAACACCTGCACTATAGCTCTTTCTGCCACTCCATCCGCATCTGTCTCTACCCAATTAGTCAGTTCCTGCTACTCCACATCGAGGCTCCCACAACAAGGTCTCATCTAAGAGGTTGGATACCTCAAGGATCTTGCCCGTCATCCTTGGGACGGTCACTCTACATTGCCCCACCTCCTACCTGGAGGTATGGCTGCATGTGATCCCTCTACCCACCTGATCGAAGTTTCCCCCTATTGGAGGTCTCTTCATGAGTAGATGTCTCTACTTGATCTCCTCTCAACTTCTCTAGTTGTGGCTACTCCACAACCTCCTGAAGCTGCTACACCAATCATGGCTCCTCCACAATCATCTCAGACTTCTTATGGCATTGCATGTTGAGAGGTAATGTACTCTCCCTCTCAACCACCAAGTATCTAACCTTTGCCTTGATCCTCAAGGCTTTTCATGCATATTATTCCTCAAGTGCATACAGGTTCTTGGCTAGCACACCAATTGTTTCATATTTCCCGCCGTCACGAAATTTTCTAGAAAAAGAGCTAATTTTAAATCAGCGATATCTCCCTCATCCGAACTCCGATTCAGCCGATATTTATTCTTTTTATTTTGGGTCTTTTTCCGCAAGGAATCCAAATCTGCCATTTATTTCTGAAAATTTTGTACATGAATTTTGAGATCTGCTCTGTAAACTCTCGGCCCAAAACTCAAAACTTTGAAATCTCCTCTCAGTATACTATTCTTCCTTGATCACCTGTGCTTCGATACCATGTAGAATTTTGTAGAATTTTTCTACACATCAGCTAGCTTTGATACCATGTGGAATTTTTCTACAAATCAGCTAGCTCTGACACCATGTAGAAATTTCACCACCTATAGATCAAACCGATATATGCAACATACTATAGCATAATACTAGATCTACTTCTACACCAATTTAGCAGAAGCTTAATCGAACATGAGCAACATCAATAAGCACACATATAACTAATATGGAGAAATCAAACACACATAACACAGAAGATATAACTAGGGGAAAGCACCAGCCTAAAACCCCATCTCTGTATTATCATACAAGTGGAAATATGTCTGGATTACACAAAACCTTAGCTTGGAAGCTATCCAGCTCTCAGTACAATCCCTCTGCTACTCATAGACAGTCAAAGGCTTCTCAAAAATCTTCTCCTCTACCCTCCAAGCCTCCTATTTCTATGCACAATTTTTCCTAGGTCCTCCAGCCGTAACCTGTGTGATTCTCACCTCACACACAACACTGACCTTTGAAATAACTGCACAAACCTAAAGGAGATAAATCCTCATCATGGATGAACTTCCTTTATAGGAAAAATATTCATCCAAATGATAGTACACTGTCCCTTACCTGATCTCAACTGGGTCTTTGACAGAACTGACATGCGTCAGTTCTCCATGAGCGAATACACAATTATTTGAAAATAATAGTTGTCACATGTATGCAAGCATCAAAAAACTATATCTCATTAATTTAACAACTTGTTAAATTAATCTAACTTAACTTCACTAAGTTAAACTAAGTCAACTAATCCTCTCAATATAGAACTCGTCCTTAATTCCTCAATTAGTGGAGCAAATCAAGGACATATTCCCCAATGCATGGAGAAATAATTGCATGTTCTCACAAAGACTTCAATTTTGCTTTTCCTTAACTAATTAACTCATGGAGAATTAATTAATTAATATTTCGAACTGCTGGTAAGACCAAATTCAAATTTACTTCCTATAGATAGACCAGGGACTGCTATAAATAGGAAGGGACCCAAAAATGCTATTTTTAGAAGATGTTATTTTAGCAGTTTAACCTCTCACCCAAGGTGGCCAAAATGCTCATTGGCCAAACTACTATTTTTAGAAGTGCTATTTTTAGCAGCTCTATTTTTAGCACTTCCTAAATTTAGAATTTCTTGTTGCACACTTTTCAACACTCCCTCTCAACAAGAAAGGCTTCCTCTCAAACCCGATCCTGTAACTTTGGAATGTTCTGCATGCAACACATCTACCAAGTGAAGTTGCTCCAGCAACACTTGGAACAAAAGAACTCCCAACTGACCTCTCCGTTGGGCTAGAAACATACTCTGATGTTGAAGCTCTACCTGCTATTGATAAGGGCTCCCTCTCTGACCTCTGCGCTACTGCAATATCTCCATGCATCTCGCACCGATGCACCCTTATCTATGCTACCCTACACTGTGCAACACAATTGTGCCTCTCGCATTGCTACAGCCTGCATGCTCTGCGTTGTCTTGGGATTCCCAACACTGTAGCTCTCTTTGCTGCTCCATCCACATCTCTCTCTACCCAATCAGTCAGTTCCTACTACTCCACATCAGGGCTCCCAAAGCAAGGTCTCATCTAAGATGTTGGGTACCTCAAGGATCCTGCCCCCAATCATTGGGACGATCACTCTACATTGCCCCACCTCCTACCTGGAGGTATGGCTGCATGTGATCCCTCTACCCACCTATCTCAAAGTTTCCCATATCGGAGTTCTCTTCATGAGTAGATGTCTCTACTTGATCTCCTCTCTGCTTCTCTAGTTGTGGATGCTCCACAACCTCCTGAAGTTGTTGCACCAATCGTGGCTCCTCCACAATCGTCTGAGACTTCTTGCGGCGCTGCATGTTGAGAGGTAATGTACTCTCCCTCTCAACCACCAAGTATCTAACCTTTGCCTTGCTCCTCAAGGTTTTGCATGCATCTTGTACCTCAAGTGCATACAGGGTCTTGGCTAGCACACCAATCTGTTTCATATTTCCCGCTGTCACGAAATTTTCTAGAAAAAGAGCTGATTTTAAATCAGCGATATCTCCCTCATCCGAACTCCGATTCAGCTGATATCTTTTTTATTTTGGTTCTTTTTCCACAAGGAATCCAAATCTGCCATTTATTTCTGAAAATTTTTTACATGAATTTTCAGATTTGCTCTGCAAACTCTTGACCCAAAATTCAAAACTTTGAAATCTCCTCTCAGTATATTGTTCTTCCTTGATCACCTGTGCTTCGATACCATGTAGAACTTTGTAGAATTTTTCTACACATCAGCTAGCTCTGATACCATGTAGAAATTTCACCACCTATAGATCAAACTGATATATGTAATGTAGTAAAGCATAATACTAGATCTACTTCTACAACCAATTTAGCGGAAGCTTAATCGAACATGAGCAACATCAATAAGAACACATATAACTGATATGGAGAAATCAAACACACATAACACAAAAAATATAACTAGGGGAAAGCACCAGCCTAAAACCCCGTCTCTGTATTATCATACAAGTGGAAATATCTCCGGATTACACAAAGCCTTAGCTTGGAAGCTATCCAGCTCTCAGTACAATCCCTCTGTTGCTCATAGATAGTCAAAGGCTTTTCAGAAACCTTCTCGTCTGCCCTCCAAGCCTCCTATTTCTACGCACAGTTTTTCCTGGGTCCTCCAGCTGCAACCTGTGTGATTCTCACCTCACACACAACACTGACCTTTGAAATAACTTCACAAACCTGAAGGAGATAAATCCTCATCATGGATGAGCTTCCTTTATAGGAAAAATATTTATCCAACTAATAGTACACTGTCCCTTCTCTGATCTCAACTGGGTCTCTGAAAGAAATGACATGCATCAGTTATCCATGAGTGAATACACAGTTATCTGAAAATAATAGTTGTCACATGCACGCAAGCATCAACAAACTATATCTCATTAATTTAACAACTTGTTAAATTAATCTAACTGAACTTGACTAAGTTAAACTAAGTCAACTAATCCTCTCAATATAGAACTCATCCTTAATTCCTCAATCAGTGGAGCAAATCAAGGACACATTCCCCAATGCATGGAAAAATAATTGCATGTTCTCACAAAGACTTCAAGTTTGCTTTTCCTTAACTAATTAACACATGGAGAATTAATTAACTAATATTCCAAACTGCTGGTAAGACCAAATTCAAATTTACTTCCTACAGATAGACCAGGGATTGCTATAGATAAGAAGGGACCCAGGAATGCTATTTTTAGAAGATGCTATTTTTAGTAGTTTCACCTCTCACCCAAGGCGGCCAAAATGCTCATTGGCCAATGTTATTTTTAGAAGTGTTATTTTTAGCAGTTCTATTTTTAGCACTTCCTAAATTTAACATTTCTTGTTGCACACTTTTTAACAGATCGCACAGTGATCAGGCTTGGGAGTTGTGTGGAGGGTAATGGAGGGGACCGGCTAATGTTTAAGAACGGTGGTTTTATTTATAATGTTTATATTACAAACTGCGGGATAGGGGTATTAATATTAAGGGGGTTTAATAAAATATACGGGAAAGGGGTATTTTATGGATTTAATATATAAATGAAATTAAAAGTTAATATGAATGAAAGTGGTAAATGGATTTAGCGCTAAGTACAATGTACATTTATAATTCATTGGCTTTGTATAAACACATTATAACTTAGGCTTAGTGTTATTTTTGTGGGTTTTCTTAGGAAGAGGGGTTTACTTGGGGGTAATGGCTTTTCTTTTGGAAAAATGGTGTTTTACCTTAGGAAAAGGGATTTGTTTGGGAAAATGAGGGAGAGTGAAGGGGGGTAATGTTAGTGGGGGGAATTTTAGCACTTCGGACCTATAAGTCATTGAGCCAAAGGTCCAGCCCCTCCAGAAGTCAGAGAAATTCTCTTAACCCATTTGACTTAAGATTTTAGGTACTTAAGACTTTTCTTGGAAATTAGTTAAGTGAAAAGTGTAATGAGTGAGGGAGGTTAATCAATTTGACTTTGTGGATTTGATACATGCCCAATTATTATCCATACTTGGAGCTTTGATGATGAAGGAGATCAACATGCTTTTATCTAACAATCATCACAATTCTGCAACCATTCTTCTACTTACCCACCTACTCATCCTACCATTTTTACTTCTCTTTATTAGGGTGCACTTAAGCTGACAAACCCTTATCAAAATTTTTTTCTTTTCTTTTACAATGGTATTCTAACTAAGTCTAACCTTATTACATCCAAGGGCTCAAACTAAAAAATTGAGCTCATTTTATTCACTCTACCTAATCTACTTATCTACCAAGATTACACTGTTTGGTCAGATTTTATCTCTCTATCTATAAACATGAAATAGCCAAGTTTAAGCATTTTGACTCTCATGGATTATGGCATAGGTTACAAACTACACACAATCATTTATTTTGCACAAAAAGTAAATAGTAGTGGCATTTTGACTTGCACACTTTCCCGGTCTTTTATTTCTTTGGGGTTCATATTTTCATCTTTTTTTACCTTTTTATTCTTTTTGTCCTTTGATTTTTCTTTTAGAACATACGCTCTTTACATTTTTTAATTTTTTGAATATGGAAAACATTTGCAATAAGCAAAGGTATGTGCATATTATAGTTTTAATCTCAGTCATTCAAAAATTATGACTCCTATTGGTATAGGAACCTAACACAGTACACGCTTACCATATGGCCATACCTAGCACAATCATATATGAGGGTGCATCTATTAGTATTATGTTCTCAACTTCTTAGCAAGCTTTAGGTTCTCCTCAGCTTGTCCCTGTCACCCAAACCCTGCTAGCTTTTAATAGAGGAACCAGTTAACTGTTAGGGATCCTTCATAAGTTTCCTATTACTTTTGGAGGAAAGACTGTCTATATAGGCGTGATGGTTGTCCAAGGCCCATTTTATTTTAATATACTTCTTGTTCATGATTATGTTTACGTCATGGGAGCTCTTATCGCCTCCCTCTTTCGAGTAACGTGTTTCCCGCATGAATGAATCATTGTGATCATTGATCATCTTACATTCATTGGTCCTTAATCAACTCGAAATCAACCATAATCCCTAAATGGTTCTTATATGCAAGAAATATCACCCCCACCATAGGTTAAATATGTGGCCACCTATTCCATGCCCACATCTACTGATGATCTAGTAGGTGATGTAGTACATCATGTATTGGGGGAATTGGAGCCCGATTTTTCCATTGGATCCCTAGATATGTATTCCTCCCAGAGTATTATTCTCCCATTTGATGAAAACCTCTTGGAAGTCGTGGCCTCTTTTGGTCTATGAAACAAGGACCATGGAGTAGAGTTCCTTGGCTTGTGTCAAGCTCATTAAAAATGAAACAAGGACCATGGAGCAGTGTTCCATGTCTTGTGTCAAGCTCGTTAAAAAATGAAACAAGGGCAATGAGGATAGTTATTTTACTATATCAACCTCGTTAAAAAATGAAATAGGTCCCATGATGATAGCTCTTTTACTTGTGTCAAGCTTGGTAAAAAATGAAACAAGATGTCATGAGCATGGTTTTTTCCTGTGTCAAGCTCATTAAAAAATGAAACAAGACCCCTTCCAATTCAAATCTTTGATTAGATTTTGTAAATTCCTAGTTGAGTCTTTTACTTGATTTCATAAGTGAACCTTCATTCCATCCACTTAGGTGAATGAAATGAAGATTGGGGGGCATGTACCTCGAATTGAGTCATTATGATGGGGGCATGCAAACTTATCTCAAACATAGTTTATCTTTGTTTCAAGCTTGTGTAAAAATGAGACCAAATCTCAAGCATATTTTGTCTTCGTTTCAAGCTTGTGTAAAAATGAAACAAAATCCAAGCATAGTTTTTTCTCATGTTTCAAGCTTGTGAAAAATGAAACCATTTTCAGGTATACTCAAGCATAGTTTCCCATTTTTCAAGCTTGTATAAAAATGAAACCATTCCCACTTTACATCTCGTGGTTCCCATTTTTATCAGCCTTTTTTTCCAGATGATCCTTGGTTTCTCCATTCCATCGCCACCATCTCTTTGGTCCATCCTTCACTTTCACTTGGTTGTTTTACCTTTTCCTGATGAACATCTACGATGAGTGATCTTATAAGCTAGCCTCTTGACCTTTACATGTTTTAAGCAGTTCCATCATGACCGAAACCAGTTGCTAGCCTTGTATACCACTTGTTCCCCATCGGAGTCACCATTTTTTTGTCTAGGTAAATCATTTCTACGAACAGAGACGATCCCTCTAGCTGAATGAGTGGGACTAGAAGCCAACGTGACAATCTACAAGACACTTTCCTAAATTACAATCAAAATGGGAGAAGAGGAAGGAGACCTACCTCGTTCTGATGCTATAACACACTCCTCTGTCCAAGATCTTGATCACTAGCTCTTCAAGCTCAACCTTACTGCTCACAGTGTTTGAATACTTGCACAAGAGGCCAAAGACACAACAAAGAATACAAGTGCAACAAACATAATTGAATGTAATAAACTTAACAGATCAAGGAGCATTAAGATAAATGATGCATTAACACAAGCATTTATGGAAAGTGAGCTAGCAGTTGTATATATTAAGAAATAAAGGAGGAAGCATACAACCAAATCCTTGATGTTAAGCCCTCCTTGAGTGAATGTCCAAGTCCAAGCTCAAGCTCTCCAAGCAATTCTTCTCCAAGCCAAATGAGTAGCATGTAGGCATTATCTCAGCATAAGGGTGCAAATAATCAGATACCAACCATTTGATAATAGGAGAGTATGAATATATAGGCAGGGAGAGGGAGTTAGGATCTCTCCAAAGATATGGGAAGGCCCTCGTCTCAAGGAGAAAGCTCATAGGGATAAGAGGAAAGAGAAAAATTGGGAGAATTCGACCACATCCACAACAAGCAAGCTCTAGCTCATCTTTCTAGAAGCCTCTAGATCACGAAGCTTCTTTTCCTCTTTGGGAAAACTTTCCTTTTATTGATCAACATGAATATCCAAGTAAAAACTACAATACCAGCGTGAGGCTATTATAATGTAACTCGCCATTAGCACAATTTTCCAGTGTCATAGTTGCATTGACCCTAAAATTATGGTTTTGAGATTACTTATTCAGTGAAGGCTCAAGGCACGTTTTCATTAAGTCTTCAAGGAGGATCTAGATTGCATATTAGGATGGGTACAATGCATAATTGCCAAGTTTTGGGCACTCTGGGGTATGACATAGGGAAGTATAAGAGGTGTGAGAAAATAATATGTAACAAGGATGAGCTGAACAACGAACATCCCATATCCTTCATGAGTTCAAGCATGCAAGGACCCGAACTCAACTACCCCACCATTGATAAACAAGCATACACAATATACAAGGTGGTGAAACACTTCACAAACTACCTATTGAAGAACCCTTGCATAGTCTTTATGTCGCACCCAGCAGTTAGATCACTGCTTGTTGAACAAGAACTGGGTGAAAGATGTGCGAACTGGATGACAGGCTTGAAAGAGTATTATCTTGGCATCAAGCTAGTTAACACTGTCAAGGGTCATGGTCTCTGTAGAATCGCAACCGAAGCAGTCCATGTACAGTAGAAAGAAGAAGAGCTCACTGATTGGGAGTAGGAAATCGAGACGTATGATGTAGAGCGAGCACCACTCACTTCACATGGATACTCTTGGTACAAATATGTGTTCTAGTACCTTGAGCATGGCACCATGCCCTCTCACTTCTCCATGAGACATAAAAGGGCACTCCACCTCAAAGCTTTAACTTACCAGTTGGTGCATGGAGTGCTTTACACAAAGCACAACAACGAAATTTTTCTCAAGTTCTTGGAGGAACATGATTCAGAGAAGGTCCTACACGATCTGCATGACGTACCAGCCAGGGGTAACTTCATGAGAAACACCACTGCGCACAAAGCCATGCGTGTCAGTTTCTACTAGCCCACATTATTCAAGGATGCACATGCTTATGCCTGCAAGTTCGCGGTTAGTGAGTGAACCATTTCAACAGTGGGGCTTAGACATCATTGGGAAAATATTCCCACACTCATTGAAGCAACACTACTACATCTTGAAAACTACTGACTACTTCACGTAGTGGAAAGAAGAAGTTCTTCTTAAGCAAGTGAATGACCAGGAAGTCATCAACTTCCTTCAACAGAACATCATCTCATGATTTGGCATTTCGTTATCAACTTGTTTTTGTCAATGCAACTTACTTTTAATCTTTAAATCTTTATGATTTTGCATTGAAATATGGTATTGTTCTTAAACACTTTGCTAACTACTACCCATAGGGAAATGGTCTCGCCGAATATACGAATAAAATCCTTATCCACATTATCAACAAGACCATTTACTCCCAAAATTGAAACTGGCACTTTGTTTTGACGAATGCCTTATGGTTTGATCGTGTAATACCCAAACCCTCTCTAAATACTTCGCCATACTTCCTGGTTTATAGGAAAGAAGCCATCCTCCCACTGAACATCGACTTTTCTGCTCTCTAATTGTCCCAGGAATCCCAAGGCAAGCCATGTCTATTAGTCCAGCATAGGAGGGATACACTTCACAAGCTGCAGGAAGAATGGATGAAAGCAAAAGAAAAATTCACACTCCACCAGAACCGTATCAAGATATGGTTCGACAAGAAGTCTGCAAGGAATGCTAACTTCGATGTGGGTGACTTAGTCTTGAAATGGGACAAACCCCATGAAGACAAAGGAAAACATACGAAGTTACAGTCCCTGTGGATTGGTCCATACACTGTTCAAGAAAAGCTTGGCCCACATACATATCATATGCAATCACTTGACGGGAGGATTAACAACCTTCCTGTCAATGACCAAGAATTAAAGAATTATTTTCAATAAACCGGGGTCGTGTCTCGCACTATGTACATAGTCCTTTTATTTCTTGTCTTTTCACTTTTCTTTTCTATTTTTTCTTTGCTTTGTTTTGTTTGCTTAATATCATGCTATTTTTTTTTCCAATAAGTGCTTCCCTTTACTGTGTTCAAGCTTTTGAATGAGTATGTGGTTGAGATCCAAAGAGTCTTGTGACACTTCAGCAGTTGGCCAGTCTATGTCCCTCTTCTCTGTGCTTGATTATAACCTTCGATCAATGAAGTCTTGACGGAAAATACGAGTCATCTGTAAGGGAATATCTAGTCCAACCATGAACCTGTGTCCATACTGAAAAATCCCATGCCTGTACTTAGTATTATGATCTGTATGTTCAAGCTCATCCAACTAGTAGAAACAAAGAAGGGGAAAATCTAAATGAGAAAATCTAAATCAAAGGTCTTACATGCTTCTCTGAAAGAACAATCTCTTCTGCTCTCAACAATTTGGGATCCCTCTTCTGCCCCAAAAATAAATAAGTGCCTATACACGGTTCTCTTTCGAAAAGTATATAAAAGGCGAAAGAAGAGAAAGGATTCCTACGTAGAGAGGTGAATCATGCAACTCCATCGGGGTATTGACTAGGCTCGCTAGCAGTGGAGAAATGTGTGTGTTCCTACATGACTTCACTGGGGTAATGTCTAGATATGCTGGAAATGGAGCAACACTAAAGATGAAAACTTATACTTTGAAAATTTTAAACTTGTGACCTAAACTACCCTTCTCGATTTTGAAACATTATGATCAAGCTAAAACTTCTTGTTGTGTGTGACTGAGTTGGTAAAAGTTGAACCATGTATGTGTTGAAAATAGCAACAAGAAATGCTAAAAATAGCATTATTATAAATAGGATTTCAGGATATAGTCCAACTCTATTGGAAATAGCAAAAAATAGAAATTTTAAAAATAGAATTGCTATAAATAGCATTTCGAGATGTATTCCAATTTTGATTTGTCCTTGAATCAAAATTGAGAATTAAAATTCGAATTTAGTGTCAACAGCTATTTGAAAAATAATTAATTAATTCATCTTGAGTTAATTAGTTTGAGAAAATCAAACATGAAGTCTATGTGAAGACATGCAACAGTTATCCTTGGATTGAGGAAGTTATCCCTTAATTAAGAGATAATGATGAGTTGTATTTGAGTTGTAATTAGTTAGCTTAGTTAACTGAGTTAAGTATAGTTAAATTAGTTCCAAACAGTTGCAGGAACTAATTGTGAGTTCGGTCAGTTAATGCATGCATGCATGCAACTAGTGTTCTCGAGATAACTGAATATTCTCTCATAAATAACTCATGCATGTTAGTTTAGAGAAATACCTAGTTGAGATTAAAGGAAGGGAAAATGTACTATCAGTTGGAGGAATTTTCCTATAAAGGAAACTCATCCATGTAGAAGGAATTATCTCCTTCAGGATTACGCAGTTAGATCAGAGGTTAGTGAATGTGTTAAGAAGCCAATTCACACAGGTGGTAGCACTAGACCCCAAGGAAAACTACGCAAGGAAAAGGAGGCATGGAGGGCAGAGGAGAAGGTTTGTGAGAAGCCTTTGATTGTCTATGAGAAGTAGAGGGATGGAAAAGAGAGCAGGATAGCTTGTGAGCTGATTCTTTTTGTAATCCGAACATATTTCCACTTGTATGATAATACAAAGATTGGGGTTTTGGGCTGAGGCTTTCCCCGGATTATTCTTCTATGTTCATGTGTGATTGATTTCTCATTCTCAATTATATGTGTTCTATTTGATCTTGCTCATATTCGATTAAGCTTCCGCAAGTTTGTTTGTAGAATTAGATCAAGTATTTTGCTTTAGTATATTGCATTATCAGGTGATCTACAGTGAAATTTCTACATGGTATCAGAGCAAGCTGATCCATAGAGAACTTTCTACATGGTATCAAAGCCAAGTTGATCAGAGTTGTGAATGGTATACGAAGAAGAGAAATCGAAGTAAAAAAAAAAAAAAAATGGGCCGCGCGTTTGCAGAGCAGATCTGAAAATTTTTGTGCAAAGTTTTAAAAAACAAATAACAGATCTGGATTCTTTGCAAAAAAATACCCAAATTCAAAAAAAAAATTGGCTGAATCAGAGTTCGACCTTGCTACGAGAGCCCCGACAAGGAGTAGAAAGACTGGATGAGTGGGTAGAGGTGGATGTGGATGGAGTGACAAAGAGAGCTACAATGCAAGAGTCCCAAGACAACGCAGAGCTAGCAGGCTGCAGCAATGCGAGAGGCATAGGAGTGTTGCACCAATGCAGGATGGCACAGAGAGGTGTGCAATAGTGTGAGATGCAAGGAGTTGTTGTAGTAGCATAAAGGTCAGAGAGGGAGCACTACTCAGTGGCAGAGGGAGCTTCAACATCAGAGGGTGTTTCTAGCCCAACAGGGAGGTTAGTTGGGAGATCAATTACTTACTTCTCAGTAATTGAGTTGCAGTGTAGCAGTCGGCAGCATGATGCAACATGATGAGAGGAGGTGCAATGAAGAAGCAATGCTGGGAGACAAGACCAGCATCAGCACAGATGCAGCAGGAGTAATTAATGTGATTGATGTAGTTAGAGATCAAAGTGACAAAGGCTAGAGCAGTCATAGACTGAAGAGCATAGAAGTGCAGAGTTTTCTGTCGACACAGGTAATAGCAGTCAGAGGCATCATTCTTATTCGGGTTGGATATTTTTTGTTTCTGTAGTTGTTGGAGCAACAACACTTGAGAGAAGTGTTACATGAAGAACATTCCAAAGGTTCAGGATCGGGTTCAAGTTGAATGCCTTTCTTGTTGAGAGGGAGTGTTGAAAATAACAATAAGAAATGTTGAAAATAAAATAAAAATGCTAAAAATGGCATTGCTATAAATAGCATTTCATGATATACTCCAACTCTGTTGGAAATAACAAAAAATAGAAATTCTAAAAATAGCATTGCTATAAACAACATTTCGGGATGTATTCCAATTTTGATTTGTCCTTGAATCAAAATTGAGAATTAAAATTCGAATTTAATCTCAGCAGTTGTTTGAATAATAATTAATTAATTCATCTTGAGTTAATTAGTTGGAGAAAATAAAATATGAAGTCTATGTGAAGACATGCAACAATTATCCCTTGATTAAGGAGATAAGGATGAGTTGTATTTGAGTTGTAATTAGTTAGCTTAGTTAACTGAGTTAAGTCCAGTTAAATTAGTTCCTAACAGTTGGAGGAACTAATTGTGAGTTCAGTCAGTTAATGCATACGTGCATGCAACTAGTGTTCTTCAGATAACTGAATATTCTCTCATAAATAACTCATGCATGTCAGTTTAGAGAAAGGCCGAGTTGAGATTAAGGGAATGGACAGTGTCCTATCAGTTGGAGGAATTTTCCTATAAAGGAAACTCATCCATGCAGAAGGAATTATCTCCTTCAGGATTGCACAGTTAGATCAGATGTTAGTGAGTGTGTGAAGAGGCCAATTCACACAGGTCGCAGCACCACACCCCAAGGAAAACTGCACAAGGAAATAAGAGGCTTCAAGGGTAGAGGAGAAGGTTTTTGAGAAGCCTTTGACTGTTTATGAGCAACAGAGGGATTGCAGAGAGAGTAGGATAGCTTGTGAGCTAATTCTCTTTGTAATCTGAACATATTTCCACTTATATGATAAGACAGAGATTGGGGTTTTAGGTTGAGGCTTTCCCCAGATTATTCTTCTGTGTTCATTTGTGATTGATTTCTCATTTTCAGTTATATGTGTTCTATCTGATCTTGCTCATATTCGATTAAGGTTCTGCAAGTTTTCTTGTAGAAGTAGATCAAGTATTTTGCTTTAGTATATTGCATTATCAGGTGACTTATGGTGAAATTTCTACATGGTACTGGAGCTAGCTGATCCATAGAGAACTTTCTACAGTATGTCCATGGGGTAAGTGTGGAAATTGAATTAACCCACACAATGATTCAACACTCTCTAATAGACCAAGGCCCTGTGATGTCAATGAAGTGAAACATAGAAGCTAGTATTCAACCAGTGCGTCGCCAAGTGTTGTAGTTGTAGCAACACCCTCCAAAATTTTGGCTTGCATCCAATTTCAAAGCCTTCCTTGGTTTTTCCTTGATGATTGAAAACACTTGGGCTCATCCCATGAGCTCTTATCGAGTCTTTACACCCTCTTTTATTGACCGATCACCAGTCATATTTTAGCATGTTGGTTGCAATGTCATGCTTACAGTCTTTTTCTGGCAATGTTGAAGGATTTTCTTTATGTGTACAAGTTTTTTTCATTATGTCAACATCTGTTGCACTCACACATGAGTTTGTAAACAAATTCGTGCAAGTGTCATCACAGTCGTTCAATGATATATGTCAAGTGTTACACTTGTTGCTCTCACCCTTTAGTTAGTCACACTGAGCATATGTTGTCTTGTGGTTTGAGGTGTCTTGTCATCGAGTCATGTTGAGTGTGTGTTTATAAGTACATGTATACATGAGTTCACTCACTCACACACTTAACCATGTTTCCTAAGATCTGTCGACCAGACCACCCTTCATCAACTGGACCTCCACTGAGATACACTGCGCAGTCTCAGCCCTCAATGACCAAGTCTTGTTGCCTAGAACTACGCGTGAGGCTGCCCTCCAGGCAATCTACACTACGCAATTTTGGAATCCACCTCGCTGACTGTCACCTAGAACAACATAGAAGTTTCCCAAGAATCCATCTCAGTCTACTCTTCCCGCAAAACCTACCCATCAAGCCTCCCACTGGTCAACCAAATAATTTGACTTGAGAAATGACCCAGGGCTGCACTCATCTCCAAAACTGTGAAGTATATATCCAACATGCCTGCATGCACTGCTTAAAGAAATTGTGCAGACATGAGGGATAGGAACTCGCCGCTTGTCACTACACTGTCTCGGGAAATTGCATAGTTTTTCCAAGTAGTCCCCCTATTGGCATGCTCTCCACTCCTCCGGAAAACTGGTGCAGTTTTCATGGACAATCCACCTTCTGCCCAACACCCCACTCAGACTGGAAATTGTACAGTCATGTCCTACTTGATATCCTCCTAGAACTAAATAGTTCTGACCAGTAGGCTCCCGCAGCCCGATCCTAGTCTCCTTTGGAAAACAATGTAGTTTTCACTAACAGTGCCTCTTGCTGCCTGCATTATCTTCCTAGGAAAAATTGTACAATCTAGCGTCCTAGTTGAGCCATATCCCACAAATGTCAGTATTGTCCCTGACTACTCAACCCAACCTCTCAGTGACCTCTGTGCAGTTTTTCCCAACAGTGCTCTGAAGCCTCAAATCTTGCCCTGAAATGTGCTTTGCGTAGTTTGAGAGCCTTCTCCTCTCTACCAGTCACTTGCACCCGGAAATGAAAGATGATTTATCTTGGTAGACTTCGGGATTTCTGGATTTGAGGTCTTCTCATCATGATTGATTACAGAAACAGGTACATGAATGAGACATGGCGCGATGCCGAATGGGATGAACAAGGAGCGCATGCTAGGAGACTAGTTCGTGGACAGATGAACACATGAAGAATACTAAGTACCAACAAAGGGGGCACATGCACATGCAACATCAAGTGTACACCAAGACCATCGAAGTCTCCGCACACCTTGTCATGTCAAGTTGAAGCTATAATACACCAAGTGCACACTCATTACTCAGCAGCACAATAGTACAACAGCTCGACATGGACACTACCATCAACATGTACATACTAGCAATGTCATGTCGATTCATGTCATGATTCGTCTCAGCCGCATCACTACTATGGGCCATATGTGTTGTAATCAATGTAATGTAACTTGGAAGTCCAAGAGACTCACATATGAAGTTGAAGAGTCATATCAGTTGAAGAATCATGTAAGTCAAACAACCATGAGGGAAATTATTAAAGAATTTAGACTTCTGTGATCCATAATCTTGTTTGTGAGAATAATTTCGGCAAAATCACATAAAAAATCATTTGTCGACGCGTTTCGAACCAACCAATGTGGTTCATCGTCAGGACAAGTTGAAGATCCAATCTGAGCGATAAGTTAAATAGAGACAACAGGCCATTCCAACAGCTAAATTTTAGGACCTCTAACGGCTAGGTTTGACCTGGCCCAAGGTGAGGGACCCAAATTTTATTTAATTATTTTATTTATCTATTTATTTATTATTATTATAAAATATATATATTATATATTATTTATATATATATATATATAATATATATATATATATATAATATTATTATAATATTATTATATTCTATTATTTATTAATATTAATATTAATATTTATTTACCTGTATATATATTTTATTTATTTACCATTATATAATATTAATATTATTAATAAATATTGTTTATTTAAATTATTAGAATAAATATAATGTTAAATATTATTATTATATACCCATTATTTTATATTAAACGTAAGATTTAAATCTAGAACTTAATTAAAACTAAGAAATTATTATCTTTATTTTATTTATATATTTATATATTTATTTACTAATATTAATATTATTAGTATTACTATTACTATTATGATAAAGTAATAAAATATAAACTACTATCATATTATTAAGATATAGTAGTTAATAATATTATTATTAATATTAACTTTTGACTAATATTACCAGCCTATAATCTGAGTAATAATTTTTTTATTTTCTTAAAGGACTAATATTATTATTACTCGGGTTATTATTGTATCATTTATAATAGTTCATGCTATAACTTTATCTTAAGGTTAACTCCTTTTTCTAGGAAAATGGTTCAAAAGATTCAATTATTATTAATTATATAATTCAAACCGGATTAAGGGAGGATAAAGGATAACATGAAACAAAAGAAAAGCAGGAATGAGGAGGCTAGGAAGACAGGGCTTGGATCCAGCAACTACTAATCTTCCAGTCGTCATCTCTATTAAGATTTTTAGGCATTTTTTCGATTTCAAGAGCCTCTCTAAACTTCCGATGGTGAAACTGCGCAACTTTTGCAATACACTAGCCTCTTCTATACAGACATGATGTTTAGTCTTCTAGGCATGCTCTGCAAGGGCTGAGGACTTGGCCCTTCCATGCTTTAAGTCTGCCAAATGCTCATTAATCCTTTGATTTATAGAGTGACCGGTCTCACTAATGTATGACGACCCATAGGAACAGGGAATGACATAGACACCCTTCATGTCTTTAGGGTCGATAAGATATTTTACCGATCTAAGGGAGCCACGGATGGTATTAAGATGTCTAAAGGTTGCGGGGACATTGTGCTTCTTCAGAATCCTGGCAATCTTGTCAGTGGTTCCTTGGATGTAAGGTAGGTGAACCCCCATGACACGATTAATAATAATAATATTAATATTAAAAATAATAGAATATAAATAATATTATATATATATATATATATATATATATATATATATATATATATATATATATATATATATATATATATATATATATATAGATATAATAATAATTATAATAATAATAAATAAATAGATAACTAAAATAATTAAATAAAATTTGGGTCCCTCACCTTGGGCCTGGTCAAACCTAGCCATTAAAGGTCCTAAAATTTAGCTGTTGGAATGGCCTACTGTCTCTATTTAACTTATCACTCAGATTGGATCTTCAACTTGTCTTGATGATGAACCACACTGGTTGGTTCGAAACGTGTCGAAAAATGATTTTTTATGTGATTTTGCCGAAATTATTCTCACAAACAATCATGAGGGAAGTCGAAGAGTCACAAGGGTCAAGTTCACCCTTGGCTATATATACCGCTCACTTGTACATGCAAAGGATTTTTCACCTTGGCTTCTCCCACATAGCCTGAGGGTCTATAATCTTTTCTTTGAGGAGAAAAGAGTGGCTCAAATGCCCCACTGCTAGGGTTAGTGAAGTATGGTGTACGAATGTGTCTTGGAACTTTCACTTAATTTAAAAGCCTGTTAACAAACCAACACATTCTCACATATGTATTGTATTCATTTGTAAGACTATTCTTTGGACGCTTGTAATGCATGTTTCTTTAACTTGTACTAATATAGTTGAATTATTTTGGTTGTTTTAGTGCATACAATGTTGGAAATGTGTTGTAACAGTTGTTATCATTGTCTCGCCCATCTGGACTAATCCACAAGACACTAGACAGACTCACTCTTGTAAACCTGTTATAACGACCATCACACTCGTGTGGAATACTTTGTTGGGTGTTGCACATGTTATGTGTTAACTTTGTCTTTGTGACTGCCGCATCCGTGTGGACTATTCTGCCGAAAGCTGCGCAGATCTTGCTGTGTTGTATGTCTCTACCTGAGTTGGGACTATTCCCTCTCGACTTGAGACTCACTCTCACCTTCTCCCTCTACAGTGAAAGAACATAGACACAAGTTACACCAAGCACTCACTAGGCACACAAACCTCACTTTTTCAAGATTAAGTGAACCACTCTCTTGTGCTGACAAGCAAGAGCTAAGGCATATCTTTAATATAATGGCAACTGAGCCATCATACTGGATGGGACTCCTACACCAAACGGTATGAGGTCTAGTTCGGAATTCATATGAGGGAGATCCCATGAATATTGGCGGGTCCAACACCATTAACAAGTGATCAGGTTAGTTCTTTTACAGTCACATGTTCTAATGGTTACTGGTTATGGCACTTTTAGTTTGGACACTTTCACTTCTCTAGTTTAATATTGTTGCAACAAAAACAGATGGTTAGAGGATTACCTCCCATCAAAGAACCTGCCAGTACTTATGAGTGTTTCTTCTTGGGAAAGAAACACCATGAAATTTTTCCAAAGGGAGTTTCATATAGACTAAAGAAGCCTCTAGAGTTGGTGCATACAGACTTGTGTGGACCTATGATAACACAGTTGATTGGTGGAAGTTGTTATTTCTTCACTTTCATTGATGATTATAGCATAAAGACTTGGGTTTACTTCCTAAAGTAGAAGTCTGAAACTTTTGCGAAGTTCAAAGAATTTAAAGCCTTTGCAGAGAACCAAAGTGATCAATAGATCAAGATATTGAGGTCAAATCGTGGTTGAGAATATGATTCAAAGGAATTCCATGAGTATTGCAAACAATAAGGAATGAGAAGGAAGTTTAAAACCAAATACACACCAAAGAAGAATGGTGTAGTAGAGAGAAAGAACAAAACCATTATGAGCATGGCAAGGAGCACGTTAAAAGGAAGAAACTCATCTAATGAGTATTGGGCAAAAGCAGTTGCATGTGATGTTTATGTGATAAAAAGATCCCCTACAAAGTGTGTGATGAATAGAGTACTAGAAGAATCATGGTCAAGTATATCTTCCAAATATCTCATCTCAGAGTGTTTGGATATATAGCTTATGCACATGTGCCTAAGGATATAGGAGGAAAATTGGATGGTAAAAGTGAAAAATGCATATTTTTCGGTTATAGTGAGCAATCAATAGCTTACAAATTATATAACCAAGCACCAAGAAGACCATAATCAGCAGATATGTTGTGTTCAAAGAACATGAGTCATGGAATAGGAGTATAGACAAGACAATTGATGCACAAGTGCCATTGATGGAAGAATAGGATGTAGAAGGAAATGAGTAGCAGTGATCGCAAGAGCAAACACCAAACAGAGTCATGTTAGCAAGGACTCCAGTATTTTTTGAAGAACATGGATCTTCAAGCAAATCAACAAATCGAAATTCTCCCAGCAATCAATCATTCAATGAATCAAGCAATTGTAAGAGAAAAATGAGAAGTCTGAAAGAGATTATGATGATTGGGATGTCAGTTCAAATGTTGCATTGTTCTCATTCCAACCTTCTCCACTTGAAGAAGCAATTAGAGATGAAAATTGGGTCTAATCCATGGATGAAAAAATTGAAGCGATTGAAAAGAATTATACATGGGATTTGGTTGATTTTCCAAAGGATAAAAATATCATTGGTGTGAAGTGGGTGTACAAGACAAGGTTGAATGAGAAAGGTGAAATTAAGAGATTTAAATCAAGATTTGTAGCAAAAATATTCTCGCAGTAACTCAGAATAGATTTTGGAGAAACTTTTGCTCCAGTAGCTAGATTGGATACTGTAAGAGCATTCTTAGCCATAACAGTGCAAAACAAGTGGAAAGTATATCAGATGGATGTGAAATCAGCCTTCTTGAATGGAATTATAGAAGAAGAAATTCATGTGAAACAACCTTTAGGATATGAAGTTGAAGGATAAGAAGATAAATTTTATAGGTTGAAGAAAGCGCTCTATGGACTCAAGCAAGTGCCTAGATCTTGGTATAGAAGAATTGACAACTACATAATCAAGAATGGATTTTGCAAAAGCAACATTGAGCCTACCTTGTACACACAGGTAAATAAGCATGGATGGATTTTGATTGTTTGTTTATATGTTGATGACATGATTTATACTGGTGATCATGAATTAGATGAATTTAAAGCAGCCATGAAGAAATAATTTGAGATGTCATATCTCAGTCTTATGAAATATTTTATTGGCATAGAAGTTGAGGATTCTGAAAAATTAATTTTTATTTTTCAAAATAAATATGCTAGAGATTTGCTGGAAAGATTCACGATGGATAATTGGAAACCTATCCCTAGACTAGTTGCAACAAGTACAAAGTTAGGTAAGGATGATAAAGTATTAGATGTCAATCCAACTCTATTCAAAAGATTGGTTGGCAGCCTCATGTATCTCATAGCTACAAGACCAGATATTATGCAAGGAGTGAGTTTGATTTCCAAATTATGGAGACTCCAAAGGACACACATTGGAGAGAAGGAAAAAAGAATTATGAGATACGTAGCGAGAACTATAGATTGTGGCATAATGTATGCAACCACAGAGAATAAGGATTTGATTGGATATAGAAATAGTGATTTTGCAAGCAGTTTGGATGATAAGAAGAACACTTTTGGTTATGTGTTCCATCTTGGTTCACGTGTGATTTCATGGGCATCTACGAATCAACCTAATGTGACAATTCCGTTAGGAGAGGCACAATATGTAGCAATGACATCACGAGCATGCCCAAGAGTATGGTTAAGAAGAGTATTGGATGGAGTTAAGCAGAAACAACAAGAATCAACACCAATATATTGTGACAACACCTCAACGATTACACTATCCAAGAATAGTGTGTTTCATCAAAAGAGAAAGCATATTGATACAAGATATCATTTTATTAGAGAACTAGTGAGCAATAGAGAAGTCCACTTGAAGCCTTATAAATCTAGTGATCAACTCGTTGATATATTCACTAAGCTATTAGCAAAAGATGTATTTGAATTTCATAGAGGAAACTTGGGTGTTGTAAACCTAGCTGAGACATAGACCATCACACATGTTTGAGTTGTCATGAGTCATGTCTTAAGGGGAGTGTTAAAGATAGCTAAGTAATAATTAAGGGGAGTGTTAAAGATAGCTAATTACTCACTCATGAAGAGTTGCTAAAATTAGAGAGTGACTTAACTAAGTCAAATTGAGTCAAATGAAATTAAGCCTTATTTTGAGTGAAGTCAAATTTAGTGTCTAGTTACATGTTAATTTATTTTGTGTGATCAATTGAAGTGCTGCAACTAGTGTTATTTTCTGTATGAACCTTTGTGTTATTTTATGCCCTTCCTCCTCTAACTTTCCGATAGTACTTTCAATTTAGCATCTAGGAATTAGTATTTTGTGGAAACAAAATAGTGAATAAAAATGTTTCTAAGTGGTTTTGCCGCTTTCAAGTATTTTGTGGAAACAAAATGGTGGACAAAAATATTTCTAAGTGGTTTTGCCGCTTTCAAAAAATTGCTATGCGTAGCTGCAAAGTATGACCCTTTGGGCATTGCCCTTGTTCTTCTCTTTGCCCCTCGAAGTTCCTTCCAGGCAACTGGGCCTTGTCTCTTCGGTTTTATAACAGTTTGGGCTGTGGTCCACCAAAAGCACATCTATTTTAATCTTTATTTGGAAGGTGTATGGTCTGCAACACAAAACCTTGTTTTAAGATCATAATGCAAATCTTGTACCATAACTAGAGTACACTCATCTGATATATATATGGATTTGATTAGTTAAGGAGCAATTTAATAATTTTGGGAAAACAAAGACCAAAATTACAAACATAATATATGGAATTGCAAATTCCGACTGGAAATTGAATTACTTTAAATCAATACACAAACCCAAAACAAACCATCAAATGAGTGAACAACATATTTTGTAATAATTAAAACAGTGGAAGAGGTAAAACATAGTTCATTGATTTGTTATTCTACAATGCAGGCCTCTTTAGCCTCTTAGGAAATACAAAACTCAATCTTGTGGCATAAAATGTCTGACTAGTTGCACTTTCCCACGGGCAATTATAAGTTTAATGAGGGAGGTGATGTATGAAGCTACCATCCCAATGTAAAATTTAATCAGAATATCAAAAGGGAAAAAAAAAAAAGGTTGAACACTCCATATCCTGCCAAAGAAAACATGTAAGGGGATTGTATAAACGTACCATCTGTTGAAATTGTAATTTCAACTGCGCTACAGTTGAACCGCGCAGCATTTAATTCGCCCAAAACAGCTCTCGGAAACCATCAAAGCTCATCGGACTGCTTTTGTTGTGAAGGTGGTTTTCGTACAAATGCAATAAAATTTTGCCAGGCGTCCAGTTGTACTTTCACCAAAACAACTTTCCATCGAGACGTAAAGTTCGGTAATAAGGGTTCGGTAACAAAGAGCCTTCCGATATTCACCTCGATCGTTGGATTTTTTGAGGGAAAATCAACGGTTGTCGGACTTCACAAACATGGAGCAAATGAATTTTCACATTGCTTAAAAGTTTTGTTTGACCACCATAAAAATATTTAATGCAAAGTTATTGTGATAGGCAAAAGGTTGGTGGAAACTTTAAATTTTAATGTTTTTATTTCGTAGGAGGTATGGCGAATTTAAGATAGGTATGGGCATAGCATATAGTTTTTAATTATATTGTTTTAAATCACGGGTGTTAAAACACATTGTAATGTGTTTTTGTCAATTGTATTTTGGAATGAAACTCACAGCAATGCTAGTAGAGAAAACAGGGGAAGCAGTTTGCACGTGAAAAACACACACAACAGTGTGAATGTAAAAGTGGACTTATGTAATGGAATGAAAAATGCATAGCAGTGGTAAAAATATTTGCAGCAGAGTAGATGTAAGGAATTTCTTTTACCGCAGTAAATCCATGTAATTTTTGTTTTCACACACCAGTGAATGTAAAAGAAATTTTTACACACAGTGGTGTAAAATTTCAAAGGAGACAGAGTAATTTTGTTAAAATGTTTTGGTGAATCCCTCTAAGTGAAAGAGGATGAATCTTATATCAGTGATTTTATTTTTAATGAATACAAAGCTCTTTATGGGTGTGTAATACTATGTTATCAGAAATTTTTCCAAGCTTCCCTATACTAAAATCCTGGAAAGAAAAACAGAACATTGTCTCTGTGTGCAGTTTGTTAATTTGTTTTTGGGATTTTACCAGAAAAATCCCCAACACCATCCAAGGTAAAATTTAATCAGAATATATATTTAATGAGAACTGGAATTTTAATTTTTACAGAATGTCGAACAGAACCGGTATGGAAGCTGCAATGGGAGCATCACGGTTTTCTGAACAACATTTGGGTCATATATTCAATACACTGCCGCATGTAGATTGGCATACTAATTCTCCATCTACAGCACTACAACAATTAACGGACGTGGAATTGGATACAGCCGAATGGTCGTCAAGGGATGACTTAGTAAGTGTGATTTATTTCTGAGATTGAGCGTGTGACGCAATTGCCATATACAATTTATTATTGCAGTCTCCCCATCCTGGGACGGCAGGATATCCTTGAGGCCTTTCAGTTCCGTTTCTTGGAATGAAAATGGAATCCCCGCAGAGCTTGCGTACTCCGACAGACTTCTTTCGGTATGGTCACAAACATGCTCGTCCTCCTCGTCGTCTGCTGTGATTCTCCAGTGGCGGCCATTGCATGCCCTCCATATATCGAAGTCAAGCATCCCGTGACGACCATTCAGCTGTATCCAAATCCACGTTCAACTGTTATACTGCTGTAAATGGAGAATTAGTATGCCAATCTACACAAGGCGGAGTATTGAATATGCGATCCAACTGTTGATCAGAAAACCATGACGCTTCCATTCCGATTTCCATTCTGCTTCTGTTCGACATTCTGTAAAAATTAAAGGCCCAGTTCTCATTAAAGAGACTTGCCTGCCTCAAACATTAGCATGACCTCGTTATAAATAACGATCGATTTTCTACGAAAGTTAACCTTTCACGATGATCCTCGTGTTAGTCATATTGATTTGGGCACTGGCCGTGAAATCTGACTTTTCATAGAAATTTTCAAGAATTTTAACAATTAAATATTATGTTATTTGACTTTTCATAGAATTTTTCAAGAATTTTAACAATTTATGATCATCTTGTTCTAATTGATTTGGGGGACTAGTCCTGAAAGTTGACTTTTCATAGAATTTTCCAAAAATTGTAATATAAAACTTTTCAAGAATTTTAACAATTTATGCTCACGTTACGTTATTCTAATTGTTTTGGCGGATTAGCCCTGAAATTTGAGTTTTTCATAGAATTTTCCAAAAAAATTAACTATTAATGTTCATGTTATATTAATTTAAACTCCTAGTTTCCCGGTTATAACTATTTTCCATATTATAATCACTATTTTCCATATTATAATCACATTAGGCCATGAGTCTTTTGTTAGCATGATGGGATGTATTACTTGCTATATTGGTTTTGGAATCAATGTATGTGTTAATTTAATTTTTTTTTGAATTATTAGATAAAAAAGCACACAACAATATATTCTATATATTGTGAATGAGGAAATCACACATATTTATATAAGCAGTAGTTTCAAGATAGGTATTCTATCTTAGACTTACAGTAGTGTGGTTGAGAGATTTTCTCAACCACACACTAAACTAGGAAAAACTAAATTCCTATTATGTAGGAACAAACTCCTCAAATGGAGAATTACAACCATAGACAAGTAGGAATTAATTATTTCTAACCCCCCTTTAATGACTACTTGTTATGATAGTCAAATTCACCACCATCAGACGAATTGCATGTACAGAACCTTCAAAACACAATCTGCCTCCCTCGGACAGATCCACAACTTCTCCGATCTGCCTCCTTTCACAAATCGTCAAACGAAGATGAGGATTCCCGCGGATCCCCTTCTACTCAAAAAATTAAAAAATCATCTGAGTTCGAGCTAGGTGTTCTGCAGTCCACCTGCTCAATTGAGCACAAAGCTCTCGTGTACACCCGGCCACAAAGGCACCTCAAGCCACAGAGGTGATTCTGCCACAAAGGCACCTCAAGCCACAGAGGCGATTCTGCCACAAAGGCAAGCTGGTCACAAAAGTACTTAAGCCACAAAGACTCTACAGATAGTTTCTGGCTCACCACCAACCCTCACTTTACAATGACAAAATATGGTTTCAGGCTGACCATAAACCATTACAAAGTGGTTTTCAGATCACCACGAACTTCAGATGCCTTTAAAACTTACATTTCATTCCACATTTTGGAGTTTCTGGGTACATACAATGACCATTACAACAACTGGACATGCTAGAGAGTCTATTCCACAAACCACACTAGCTTAAACAAACATTTACTTTGTTGTCCACCATAAATGTTGTCATTGCTGTTGTTCATTGTTCACATCTTGGGCATCTTTGTCTGCTCAAATAACTTCTTGGAACTCCATGCTTATCGTGTCATTCGTTAGGGTTGCAAATTCTAACAAAATAACTTTGCCTACATTGAGTTAGCTAGGCTCAATAACGCTCAATAATATTTAAACATGATTCCAAGAAAATACAACATAAACTCTTCAAATTTAATTTCTCTATCTCCGCCCAAAAATGATTATTTCCCAAACATAATAGCAACTATTTTGAACCCACGATACCTGTGAGGGGTCTACTGATAAAGAAACAGATTGACGACCTTTCACCTGGACTCAATGCAGTGCACTCAAACACTGATGATCCAGACATATGCACACAACCATATGAAGAGAACACAATTTTCCCTTCAAAATAATAATCCAGGACTCCATGGTCCAGTCCTCCATCGCGTTCAAGGTCAATCTGGATTCCCGGATCTCTCTGATCCCTATTCTTGCAATTTTTGTCAAATGTGGAAGAAACTCTGGTCCATCTCTCTGAACAGCCTACGACTGTCCTTCACTGGACAGCTACAGTACATAGGACTTGCAGACTGATCACAATCACAACCATCTGTGGCTCTGCCATACCGACCACTTCGAATGGGGCATAATAATACATCCAACAACACTGGCAGCCTCCTTAGCAACATTTGAACTTATCCGTGGGATCAAAAGCCCTAGCAACAATTCCTTTCCACTAGGCTTTGTTTCACCAAACATCCATGCAAATGAAATTGCCATTAATGAAATAAACACTCGAAACAAGGCCTCCAGCTTCCTTACTCCATAGTTTTCTAGAAATAAGAAAGTAAAACAGTCGAGACTAGTGATGAGCACTCCTGCCCAGAGGGGAAGGGCTCCATTAGTGAGAATCTTAAGCATAATGGTGCTGCCAATAACCTCTTGAATATCAGCCCCGATGAGAGCAATTTTTTCCATGACCCACAATATGAGCCTTGACCACAGCGGGTACTCCTCCCTGCAAAGCTCCGCAAGATGGCATCCCATTGCCACGCCCACTCTCATCGTGAGTAGCGAGATTCTCAAACCCATTCCTGTCGCCCACATCAGAAGCCATAGCAAGGAGTACCCTGCAACCGCCCCTGCCTGCAAATCCCCCTCGAGATTCCCTAGATCAAGAAACGCAATGCTCATGAGAAATCCAGGCCCTGCAAATAGCCACAGCTTCCGCCATGAAAACGGAGGCACGTAACCTTTGTCTTCTCCGTTCAGATCGTCTATATTAACAACAATTTTCTCACTGCTCTCCTAAGCTCGTTCCTCTCCATTGATTTCCAACCACTCACCTATTTCCTTCTTTGACTCATCCAGTAACAGCAGCGAGATGCCATGGCTTGAAACATAAAAGGTCCTATGCGCAACTGCGGTCAAAGGAGGTCTCGGTAGCCTGCTCCCTCAGATCCAGAACCTCACTAGTCTCCAAACCCTTTTGAGAAGAAACCACGTCACAAAAAATTAACAATGCCCAGATGCCCGATCCATCAACTGCTCACGGCCACCACGAATGCGCACAATCGGTCCACACCACAATAGGTCCACAGGGCTTTCACCATGATGAGATCCACAACCTTTATCAACAGACTCACAGAAAGTTCTGTTATTTAAAAGTCATAACAACATGCTACTAGCCTAGAGCTTTCAACACAACCAATGATCTCAGCAGCGATCCTCTCCGAACCAACAGATCTCATGATTTCAGCCACTTGCCAACGATCTAAGCAATGATCCTCTCCAATCCTGCAGATCCGACCACCATGCAGTTGGTCAAACTCCATAAATGTGATCCGGCGCCTTCACATCTTTGGGCACCACATCACCTCTTTACATAAGACAACACGCCACATATTTCCTATGGCGTGGATTGTACTTCGCCATTATGGACGCTGACTCAAACGCGTTGTTCATGATCTCTGAAACCAACAGCTATTCATGGTAGGCTTTCTCGGTGGAGATGACCAAGGAATAGGAAGAAAGCATGAAGTGTATGCGCGGGTAGGGCACCAGATTTGTCTAGAATTCCGTTATGTCCACGTTCAGGGGACCGTCGAACCGTAGGGAGGCGGTCAATGAAGAGATGACCTGGGAAACCAGTCTGTTGAGGTTGGTGTACGTGGGTCTCTCTATGTCTAGAGAACACCTGTAGATATCATAGATTGCCTCGTTGTCAAGCATCACTGCCACATCAGTGTGCTCCAGGAGGGAGTGGGTGGATAGCACGCTGTTGTAGGGCTCCACCACGGATGTGGACACCTGAGGTGAAGGGTATACTGTGAAACCCAGCTTTGATTTCTTGCCATAATCAACTGAAAGCCTCTCGAGAAGAAGGGACCCCAGGCTGGATCCGTTTCCTCCACCCATTGCGTTGAATACCAGGAAACCTTGGAGGCCAGTGCAGTTGTCGGACAACTTTCGGATGCGGTCCAGGCAGAGATCCACAATTTCTTTTCTAACTGTATAATGGCCTCAGGCAAAGTTGTTGGCAACGTCTTCTTTGCCACTGATAAGCTGCTCAGGATGGGAGAGTTGCGTGTAGATTCTGGTTCTGACTTTGTCGACCACAGTCAGCTCTAAATCCAAAAATATAACACGAGGGACATGCTTTCCTGCTCATGTCTCACTGAAGAACGCGTTGAATGCATCGTCTCCCCCTCCCGCTGATTTGTCACTTGGCATTTGCCCATCAGGCTGGATACAGTGCTCAAGACAATAAAGCTCCCAGTAGGCATTGCCAACCTGAATATCAGCCTGGACGATGTGAATTGAAATGCATTCCCTCATGTTTTGTGTTTCTTTTACCACTGAAAAGACGCATGCAGAGAAGTCCCTGCTAAACACACCATCTGATCTCCACCTCGAGGCTCCACGCAGCCATGTAGATTTATGTGCAATTTGGCAACCACTATCCACCAGGCAGCACGCAAACTCTGTCACACCATGGTTCTCCTTGTGCCACCGCTTGGCTCACGGCTTGCTCAGCCTCCCAAACTGATGCAGAAGCATCTGATCAACAGTGTGAAGCCAGAGAGAAGGCAGACAAAGTTTCCGAAAAGGACTGAGGACACGGTTTGATGGATCGGCAGTAAAACTGCCTTGGTTATTTTTTTTTTCTTTTACTATCGTTATTATTAATTATGTAATGTGTTTTTTTTAAATTGCTAGAATCAAAGAAAAACAATACTGTTATAATTTTACTTTTAATTAGGAACAGTAGCAAATTAGGTAGCATTCCTGTGCTTGGAAACAACCATATGACGGTTGGAAAATACAAAAAAAAACAGAATGTGTCAGTTAACGACCAACTGTAGAAACTAATGACATAACCAACAACAGTTACGTAATGAACAATTGTTTTTGTAGACAAAATTATAAAAGGAGCAGAATGAACCATTGTGGGGGTTCCGACTTCGTGTAAATAAGCAAGAGCAGAGATAATAGAGAAATAAACATTCTGTGCATTCATTTACATTGTGTTCAAACTGTGTAACCGTGCAAACGAATATATTGAGCAAGACTGTCAAATAGAGTGTGTTACAGGTATTGTATTAAAAAAAGTGATAACGCGCTGGAGGAAGAATAAAAGCCGAACACACACAACCGAAACCCCAGGTATGTGAGATAACATACAGGCCTTGTCGTTTATAAAGTAACAGATTCATATAAAAAAAGCCATATAGCTGAACAAGTAAATTATACATATAAATTCCTGTACAAGTTTTCATTATATACTATCCGCAATAGAAAAACAATTCAGGACCACAGGCATGGTTGCTAACCTACAATGAACAAGAATCAATCTACACCAAGGCTCAATACTTCTATTACAACCAGAGAACAACAAAAGGTCGACTTAAGAAAAGAACAGTCTGAGGTCTGCACGCAAGTCCGACAATGGGGGTCGAAGCAACCTAAGAAGTAGCTACCAAATACCAAGGGGAAAGAACTACCCGGAATTGCAGACTGCCGAGAGCATGTTAATGGTAGTCGTGCATAGCCCCATCTGCATGAAAATGTGAAGAGAAGAATAGTTAGGATGACACCATAAACAGTGAAGAAAATACAAGGAAGGAAAAAGAACACAGAACCAAAGTCGAGTTTACCTGCTCACGACACCAGGACCTCCAACTAACCCAGAAGAAATACCTGCCCACGAAGGAGCCGTGATATTAGCAACAGGAAAAGGAAATACACAAATAAATCCGGCATAGAACTCTAACTTACCAAGCTTGCATGCAGAGTTTCCAGCTGAGAGCGTCGCCACCGAACCACCAAGAACAGAGAGGAGGAATCGAAACTGTTGCAGGGGAGCACGATAGTTCCAGGGGAACAAATTGACAACCGAAAGGAAACAAAACCAAATCATTCACAGGCACCCACAAATTGTATAGAGACAGAACCCCAAGGAGCTCAAAAGAAAATGATTAAAGCAAACCAGAGCAATCGTTGAAAATCTAACCGCGCAGCAACGTTTTCGAAACTCACCCTTACAAGTAAAAGACGCCGGAAGAACAGGCAATGTCAAGAACATAGCCACAACCATAGTTGGAAGAACAACTGGGCATCGAAACAGCAGACCAAACAGTCCAGGGACGGAGAGAATCACAACCCACAAACACCAACCGGAGGTCGCAGGGCCGCAGAGCAAAAGAGGAATGACAACAACCGTGAACAGCAAAAGTGAATAGGCGCAAAGGGTCGAGAACCCTAAACCCAAAAAAATCTTGCGGATTTACCGAGGCAGATAGCTGTTGAGTGGAGGTAAGTTTGGGGTACTGCCTCATTAAAAACAGATCTACAAGTACCGATCCCGAATTGATTCACACAGATAAACAATCAACCAACACATTATAACCTTTTGCCATGGAGTATTACACCTCAGCGGATAGATAGCCGGGACCATATGGGCTGGCCCCATCAAGTGGTATCAGAGCCAGGTTTTGAGGAAATAGAAGAAGATGGAAGTACCAAGACGAGGACGTCGAAGAGGTGCACGTAGAGGAGCATATGAAGGATTGAGAGAACAGATCAGAGTTCTTACAGCCCGTTTGGAAGCAGTGGAGGCGGGCAGGTGAAGAGACCCGGAACTTGGAGATGACAGTGAGGAGGAAGCAGTAACTGCTACAGACGGGTCAGACGAAGAAGCTCCAGAATTGAGACTGCTGCGATCAGTTCTATTAGCCAGCAGCAAGCCCAAAATAGAGATTTCCAATTATGATGGCAGTCTGTCCGCAGATGTCCTGTTGGACTGGATAAGCGAACTAGATAAGTATTTTGAAAATGAAGAATTCAGTGAGGATAAAAGAGTTAGATTCGCTGCAACTAAATTAAAGGGGCACGCCCTCTTATGGTGGGACAGTGTCCAAGTGGACAGAAAGCGAATGAACAAATTGCCGATACGAAAATGGCCAAGGATGGTGTCAAAATTGAAGGGCAGATTTCTGCCGAAAGACTACCAGGTGGAACTATATCGGTGAGTATAGAATTTAAGACAGAAGGGTATGACTGTCAAAGAGTACACATAAGAGTTTTACCGAGTGAATTACGTGCTGGTTATACAGATGATACTCCAGAAAAAACAGCGAGGTACATAAATGGCTTGAGGATGGAAATATTGGATGAAATCAGTATTATTTCTCCCCGGAATATTGAAGAAGCCTTTCAGAGTGCTGTAAAGGCTGAAGAGAAAATCAACAGAAAAAAGAATAACAGGAGAGGGAGAGGGAATAGCAGAGGATGAAGACAGTCCTGCGGCAGAGGGAGAATTGCCGCGAATAGCGATGAAGGCAACAGTTCCAGAACTTCAGGGACAACAGAGAAAGGAGAAAGCACCAGAGGAGGTCGGTCATATCAGCGAGGACGAGGAAATGGCCACGGAAGAGGGACTAATGTCCAGTGCTACAGGTGCCATAAATGGGGGCACAGATCCTTCGAATGTCCAGAAGTTGAACATGCAGGCCAGAGGGGAACACTTGTTGCATAGCCTGAGGAAGCGGAAGCACAACCCCGGGAGGTAGAAGACATGGCGGAAATAGGGGAAGCTTTGATTTTAAATAAAGTGTTGTTAAAACCAGCCAAGGAGGTGGCTGAACCGACACAGCGGAAAGCACTATTCCGGACAGTTTGTAAATCACATGGAAAGTGCTGCAAGTTGATAATAGACAGCAGAAGTACGGAAAACTTGGTTGCCACCGAGATGGTGGAAAAGCTGGGACTGAAGCGGCTAAAGCACCCCACACCTTACAAGGTGTCGTGGCTACACAAAGGCCACCAGCGATTAGTGGATGAACAATGCGAGGTAGAATTTCACATTGGCAAGTACCACGACACAGTGGTCTGCGATATTATGCCAATGGATGTGTGCCATATACTGCTTGGAAGACCATGGCAGTATGATCGGAAGGTGACACACGATGGGAAGACAAATTATTATAAATTCACAAAGGATGGGGTCAAACACACACTTGTACCCATCAAAGAGGAAGACACAGCAAAACCAAGTGGAACAAAGGTACTATTAATTGGAGGAAAATAGTTTGTGAAACAGGTTGAGGAAAATGAAGTTAATTTTGCAGTTGTGAGGAGGATGAAGCCAGTGTTGCTGAACTTGGGAAAATCTGAACTGCCTAAAGAAATACAGGAGCTGTTGGAAGAATTCCAAGACATTGCGGCTGATGAGTTACTTGATAAATTGCCTCCCAAAAGTAGTATCAGCCATCACATTGATTTTATACCAGGAGCAAGCTTGCCAAACCAGGCAGCGTACAGGATGAGTCCGAAGGACAATGAAGAAGTACGCAAAAAAGTGCAGGAGTTGCTGGATAAGGGACTGATCAGAGAAAGCCTGAGCCCCTGTGCAGTACCAACAATACTTGCACCCAAGAAAGGTGGAGAATGGCGAATGTGTACAGATTCGCGGGCTATAAACAAAATTACGATTCGTTACAGATTTCCCTTGCCCAGAATGGATGACATGATGGACTGTCTTAGTGGGGCAGCTTACTTTACCAAAATAGATCTGAAGAGTGGGTATCATCAGATCAAAATTAGGGAAGGAGATGAATGGAAGACAACCTTCAAGACCAATTAAGGGCTGTATGAATGGCTGGTCATGCCATTTGGGTTGAGTAATGCTCCTAGTACTTTTATGAGGTTGATGAATGAGATGTTAAAAGAATTTATTGGCAAATTCGTGATAGTTTATCTGGACGATATTTTAATTTTCAGCAGAACGAAAAGAGAGCATCTTCAGCATATTCAAAGGGTGTTCGAGAAGCTGCAACAGAACAAACTGCTGATAAATTTGAAGAAATGCACTTTCTTGCAGAAGGAGTTGATCTATCTGGGATTTGTAGTTGCAGAGAACGAATTAAAGATGGACCCAGAAAAGATTGCAGCAATCATGAGTTGGCCGTCACCAAAGAATTTGTTTGAGGTACGTAGTTTTCACTGTCTAGTAAGTTTTTATTGAAAATTCATTAAAAATTTCAGTGAAATCTGCGCACCAATGCTAGAGACCATCAAAAAGGCCAGCCAACCTTTTTGTTGGACCAAGGCGGCAGAAAACAGTTTCCAACTTTTGAAGAGGAAAATAACGGAGAGGTCGATCTTGAGACTGCCCGATTTTAGTAAACCTTTTCAGGTTCGTTGTGATGCAAGCGGGACAGCGATTGGCGCTGTGCTCAGTCAAGATGATAGACCAGTTGCGTTTTTTAGTGAAAAACTAAATGAGAGTCGGCAGAAGTATTCGTCATATGACAAGGAGTTCTATGCGGTAGTCCAAGCTTTGAAACATTGGAGACACTACCTACTTGGCAATGAGTTCGTCTTGTTTTCCGATAATTCAACATTACAATATGTAACGCAGCAGCACAAGTTGAACCATAAGCATGCTAAGTTGGTGGAATACTTGCAGAGTTTTACTTTTGTGTTAAAACACATAAGTGGGCAAGCCAACAAAGTGGCAGATGCTTTAAGCAGAAGATCCTTGCTCTTACAGGAAAGTAGCATACAGGTGATGGGATTTGAATATCTGAAAGATTTGTACCAGATGGACACGGACTTCAAGGAAGCTTTTGAAGCTTGCCAAAATCTCGTATTGAGAAACACAAGCCCATGGCTAGAATATAATTTACAGGAGGGATTATTGTTTCGAGGTGGGCAGCTATGTATTCCGGACTGTTCGATGAGGGAAAATCTAGTAAGAGAAAAACATAGTGGTGGACTAGCGGGACATTTTGGCATCGACAAAACTTTGGAGCAGCTCGGGCATTTTTATTATTGGCCTAAAATGAGCCGGGACGTACAGAGATATGTAACCAAGTGTAAAATCTGCCAACTGGCGAAAGGACACAGCCAAAACACTGGACTTTACACACCCCTACCTGTTCCAAGCAGGCCGTGGGATTCAGTTAGCATTGATTTTGTCCTAGGATTGCCTAGAACACAGCGGGGATATGATTCAGTGATGGTGGTGGTAGACAGGTTTTCAAAGACGGCTCATTTCATTCCTTGCCGGAAAACTAGTGACGCCACATATGTGGCACACCTGTTTTTCACAGAAGTTGTTAGATTGCATGGCTTACCCAAGACTATTGTTTCAGACAGGGATGTGAAATTCACAGGACATTTTTGGCGCACCCTGTGGAAAAAGTTGGGCACGCAATTAAATTTCAGCTCTGCGTATCAACCGCAGACTGATGGACAGACAGAGGTGGTGAACAGGAGTTTGGGAAACTTATTACGAAGTTTGACTGGAGAAAATTCACGATTATGGGATCGAGCTCTTGCCCAGGCAGAATTCGCTTATAACGATTCGCCCAATCGTAGCACCAGATTTAACCCATTTCAGATTTTATATGGTATGCACCCTCGGGGAGTACATGAACTGCGAGATTTGGGACAACTAGAACGGAGAAGTGCAGATGGGGAAGATTTTGCTGAAGCAATGAGTGAACTTCATGAAAAAGTCAAATTGAAATCGCAGGATAGCACGCAGAAATACAAACAGCACGCAGACACAAAGAGACGGGAGGTGCATTTTGATGTTGGAGATGAAGTCCTTGCGCACCTGCGCCGGGAACGGTTTCCTAAGGGCACATATAACAATTTGAAATACAAGAAAATCGGTCCATGTAAGATTCTACAAAAGTTTTCAGCCAACGCTTATGAGATTCAGCTGCCACCTGACATAGGCATATCACCTATATTTAACGTGGCAGACCCGTTCCCATATCATGCCCAGGCGGAAGATGATAGTATGCTACAGCCAAAACGGAACACCCAGTTAGAGAGTAGTCCTTGGAAGAAGCAGTTACCTTCGGCCCGGACCCATGAAATTGAAGGAATCCTCAGCACCCAGGTAGCCAAGAAGATGCGCAGAAAGGAGTACCTGCGTTACCTCATCAAGTGGAGAGACCGTCCAATGGAGGATAGCTCGTGGCTCAACGCGACGCAGATTCAGAAGGCTGGTTACTTGGTGGAGGAGCTCATGGAACGGAGCCATGAGTTCTCTTTTACCCCGGAAGCCTGATGCAGGAGCATCTGGTCAACAGGGTGAAGCCAGAGAGAAGGCAGACAAAGTTTTTGAAAAGGACTGAGGACACGGTTTGATGGATCGGCAGTAAAACTGCCTTCATTGTTTTTTTTTTCTTTTACTATTGTTATTATTAATTATGTAATGTGTTTTTTTTAAATTGCCAGAATCAAAGAAAAACAATACTGTTATAATTTTACTTTTAATTAGGAACAGTAGCAAATTAGGTAGCATTCCTGTGCTTGGAAACAACCATATGACGGTTGGAAAATACAAAAAAAAACAGAATGTGTCAGTTAACGACCAACTGTAGAAACTAATGACATAACCAACAACAGTTACGTAATGAACAATTGTTTTTGTAGACAGAATTATAAAAGGAGCGGAATGAACCATTGTGGGGGTTCCGACTTCATGTAAACAAGCAAGAGCAGAGATAATAGAGAAATAAACATTCTATGCATTCATTTACATTGTGTTCAAACTGTGTAACCGTGCAAACGAATATATTGAGCAAGACTGTCAAATAGAGTGTGTTACAGGTATTGTATTAAAAAAAGTGATAACGCGCTGGAGGAAGAATCAAAGCCGAACACACACAACCGAAACCCCAGGTATGTGAGATAACATACAGGCCTTGTCGTTTATAAAGTAACAGATTCATATAAAAAAAGCCATATAGCCAAACAAGTAAATTATACATATAAATTCCTGTACAAGTTTTCATTATATACTGTCCGCAATAGAAAAACGATTCAGGACCACAGACATGGTCACTAACCTACAGTGAACAAGAATCAATCTACACCAAGGCTCAATACTTCTATTACAACCAGAGAACAACAAAAGGCAGACTTAAGAAAAGAACAGTCTGAGGTCTGCACGCAAGTCCGACAATGGGGGTCGAAGCAACCTAAGAAGTAGCTACCAAATACCAAGGGGAAAAAACTACCCGAAATTGCAGACTGCCGAGAGCATGTTAATGGTAGCCGTGCACAGCCCCACCTGCATGAAAATGTGAAGAGAAGAATAGTTAGGATGACACCATAAACAGTGAAGAAAATACAAGGAAGGAAAAAGAACACAGAACCGAAGTCGAGTTTACCTGCTCACGGCACCAGGACCTCCAACTAACCCAGAAGAAATACCTGCCCACGAAGGAACCGCGATATTAGCAACAGGAAAAGGAAATACACAAATAAATACGGGATAGAACTCTAACTTACCAAGCTTGCATGCGGAGTTTCCAGCTGAGAGTGTCGCCACCGAACCACCAAGAATGGAGAGGAGGAATCGAAACCATTGCAGGGGAGCACGATAGTTCCAGGGGAACAAATTGACAACTTAAAGGAAACAAAACCCAATCATTCACAGGCAACCACAAATTGTATAGAGACAGAACCCCAAGGAGCTCAAAAGAAAATGATTAAAGCAAACCAAAGCAATCGTTGAAAATCTAACCGCGCAACAACTTTTTCGAAACTCACCCTTACAAGTAAAAGACGTCGGAAGAACAGGCAATGTCAAGCACATAGCCACAACCATAGTTGGAAGAACAACTGGGCATCGAAACAGCAGACCAAATAGTCCAAGGACGAAGAGAATTACAACCCACAAACACCAACCGGAGGTCGCAGGCTCGCAGAGCAAAAGAGGAATGACAACAACCGTGAACAACAAAAGTGAATAGGCGCGAAGGGTCGAGAACCCTAAACCCCAAAAAACCTTGCGGATTTACCGAGGCAGACAGTTGTTGAGTGGAGGTAAGTTTGGGGTACTGCCTCATTAAAAACAGATCTACAAGTACCGATCCCAAATTGATTCACACAGATAAACAATCAACCAACACATTATAACCTTTTTCCACGGAGTATTACACCTCAACGGACAGATAGCCGGGACCACGTGGGCTGGCCCCATCACAAACTACACCACCAAACTACGCCACCAAAAAGCTTCACAAACTCAGAAATCATAGATCCGCCTGAATCCAAAACTAGAGTCTCTTAATGATGGACAAACTAAAACACTAAAAAAAAATACTCTTTTATTTCCTCAATCAAGGATGGGCCAAACCCAGGAGGGGCTAGGCCCTCACAGGCTCTCATAACAACATAAAATAGCACACAACAATATATTCTATATATTGGAAATTACACACATATTTATACAAGTAGTAGTCTCAAGATAGGAATTCTATCTTAGACGTACAGTAGTGTGGTTGAGAAATTCTCTCAACCACACACTAAACTAGGAGAAACTAAATTCCTAACTAAATTCCTATTATGTAGGAACAAACTCCTCAAATGGAGAATTACAACCATATACAATTAAGAATTAATTATTTCTAACTTCATTAAATTTCATTAATCATATAAATGATTTGGAATTATATAATATTATTTAGAATTCAAGCACAAATATGAAATATTCCACAAGAAAAACTTATTATTTCTCCTCTTATTATCCTATCAAGTTTCTTGATAATCCGTGTGTATTATATATGTTTCCTGAAATTTAACCATTTCATTTTACAATCACTTCAATTGTGTCTATCCATACAAGGAGTTTATATCTAATATCATCGCTTTTAAAAAAATTGAAGTTAAATTTTTTTGAAGTTGAATTTTTTATTTTCAAAGTAGAAAAATTCAATTGGCAATTTTGCAGTGCCTTTCTTTCAAGAAAAATCAACTTTCAAAACCTTCAATGTAACGAATTGGTTTCTTAGCCAAGTTCCGTTTTTATTTTGGCAGGATATTAAGTGTTCAATTTCATTTTTCATGTTATATTTTTATTAAATATTTTGACAGGATACTAAGGGTTGAATTTCATTTTTCGATGTCATATTTTGATTAAATTTTACATTAGATGGTACGTTCATACAATCACCTCCCTCAATAAACTAAATTTTTTTAATCATTCTATAATGGTCAGTGCAACTAAGAAATTTTATGCCATGACATTAAGTTTTGCAGGTCAAAAATTAAGCCAATGTATTTGCTAGGAGGACTAAGAGGGCTGGTTTTGTAGAATAACAAATCAATGAACTATGGTTTAGCTCTTCCACTGTTTTGATTATTACAGAATAGCCTGTTTTGTCATTTGATGGTTTGTTTTGATTATTACAGAATAGCTTGTTGTGTCATTTGATGCCATGACATTAAGTTTTGTAGGTCAAAAATTAAGCCAATGTATTTGCTAGGAGGACTAAGAGGGCTGGTTCTGTAGAATAACAAATCAATGAACTATGGTTTAGCTCTTCCACTGTTTTGATTATTACATAATAGCCTGTTTTGGCATTTGATGGTTTGTTTTGATTATTACAGAATAGCCTGTTGTGTCATTTGATGCCATGACATTAAGTTTTGTAGGTCAAAAATTAAGCCAATGTATTTGCTGGGAGGACTAAGAGGGCTGGTTCTGTAGAATAACAAATCAATGAACTATGGTTTAGCTCTTCCACTGTTTTGATTATTACAGAATAGCCTGTTTTGTCATTTGATGGTTTGTTTTGATTATTACAGAATAGCCTGTTGTGTCATTTGATGGTTTGTTTTGGGGTTGAGTATTGATTTAAAGTAATTCAATTTCTTTCGGAATTTGCAAATTCCAAATATTGTGTTTGTATATTTGGTTTTTGTTTTCCCAAAATTATTACATTGCATCTTAACTAATCAAATACATATATTACATGACTATACTACAATTCATGAACAAGATTTACATTATGATTTTAAAATAAGATCGGATTTAGTAGGTTAGTCTTCCATCTAAATCTGTATTTGCAAGATCTGCTAATTCAGATAGGATTTTCATTTATTATTTTGAAGATTTCTTCAATTAGATTTCTTTTTAATTTCTACTTCCAGAGTTTTCATATTTGGAATCTATTTGCCAAAAATACCACCCTTGTTTTAAGTTTGCAGCTTAATATGTGCATATTCAAGAGTTTTTCTTCGCATTTGCAACACCTGGATATTTCAACTTAGGCATCGAGATTGAATTCCACTTCATCATTTATTGTGACTAAGCGAAGCTACGAGACGTACAACATGACAACATTGATTGCAAAAATTGGTGGACATTATGACGTCGAGGATTGGAATGCAATTAGGGCAATTACTCCTCATAACTCAGCTTCCTGGAAAAATACTCTAGTGTTCACTTTCTCCCCCCTTGTAATATCATTCAAACACGCATCTTTTTTTTAATCTTTAAACTTTGACAATTGTAAAGGCACGCCCTGTGCCAACTGTGATGCTTCAATCCTGCAGTACATTATTGACATTCAATATAATTTCATCCGCATACCCTGTATGCAACACATTGTTCAAAATCAAATTCATCCACATCTTTAGGATTTTGCAATAAAGAAATTTTATTTCTTGTTGGGTACATGGCTGATATTTAAAGAGAAAACCATTTACATTTATATTTACATTTAAAAATTTCATAATGGAAAGAAGTAGATGCAATATTCTATTCTGAAAGTTCATTTTAAAAAGGTAAGTGTTTTGTTTGAAAGTTCTTTTTTTTATAAGAAACAAAAAAAAAATTCTAAAAAAAATCTATCATAGAATGAGAGTGAATTTTTAATGTGCATGAAAAGGGTGAAAAAGGATTGAGTTATTGGAGAGATATTTTTATTACAAGTACCCTTTTGTTGAGCTACATTCAACAAACACTCAACAAATGGGAAAAGCCAAGAGACTAAGAAAGCTAAAGCAACAACATGAATTGTTCAAGATCTATTTGGAAGATTTGGAAGAAAATAGACAAAAGAATGTCTTCACATTAAAATACATAAAAGAATGTGTAGAATTTTCTCCCTAGTTGTAGATGCAAAGATAACCAATGAGTTTTGGTGTAAGGGGAAATATTTAAGTTGAAGATGAAGGTGGATCTATAGCAGCACATGTACAAAGAGATCAAGCGTTAGATGAATCTCACTTCAAAGTGGATAACAATGATGAATTTGTAGAAGAGGCACACTGAATCCCACTGTGAATAGCTACAAGTTGATGAAAATCAAGTGAACCCAAAGTTAGAGCTTGTTAATGACAATGAAGATGTGATTAGAACAACCACTGTTATGATGGATTAGAACAACCACTATTGTGATGAATCCAACAACTAAAACCACTCATGCTAGTTTTAATGAAGAATAGGGCCGAGGTTGAGTTCTTTTGAATTGTAATTATTTAGTTCACTTTAACTAAGTTAAATTTACTTAAACTAGTTCCAATTGAAGGAAGAATTAGTGGGAGGTCTAGTAGTGAGGTGTAACCAGCACTGCTCAATGAGTAAACTAAAGAATCACTCATAATTAAATCATGCATGCCACTTCAAATAAAGACTGAGATTGGAATTGAGGGACAATGTACTATCAATTGTATAATCATCTAAATTGTACAGGTGGTACATGTAATTCGAGGAAGGCCTATGATGGATTGCGTAGTTATGGATGAGGAATTTCCCAATGAAACATGGGCTAATTCCCTAGAAAACTATGCAAGGAATGAGGAGCTTAGCAGACAACAAATTTGGCTAAGTATTTGTTGGAGCTTGTTTGTGAAGTAGTGAGATAGATTGAGATTATGTAGAGGTTGCTATACATGAGCAAAGCATTTTAACATTCTCATATTTTCTAATTAATGAAATATACAGATAGCAAGGGATTTTAGTTGTGGCTTTCCCTCGAAAATTATTGTGTTATGTTTGATAGAATTCTTTTTCTTTTATGCATTGTGATTTCATCGATTAATTATTGTTTCCACTGATGAGTAGAGTAGATTCAAACCAATTGTTTTAACATATTACAGTCTGTAGTTTGAATGTATGAGGAATTTCCACATGGTATTAGAGATGAAATCACTTTAGAAGAGGAGAATACAAGTTTTTCTTTTGCAGAAGAAATCAAATTTTCATTATCATACTTCAGAGCCAATAGGATGTCATTCTACGGATTGAGACTCGAATATTCCCTGAGGGTAGTTCGAGATGAAGGCAATGTTGGAAGAAAATGGGCCTAAGGAATTCATAGACAAGGATATTCCTAACCCAACTAATGCTCAGGATATAGTAGAGTGGAGAAAGTGTGTGGAAAATGCGAGAAGGATTATCCTATACGGAGTTTGAGATCATATTTTCTTGAACCTCCATGGTAAAGAAAATTCCATTTGCAATGTAGAATGCCTTGACAGGCCTATTTGAAAGCAACAATTATCAAAGGAAGTTGGCACTGAAGGACAACCTCAGAAATATCAACATGGAGAAGGGCTACACAATATCGAAGTACTTGACCAAGTTCACCCAATGTCAGGATGAGCTTGGAATTATCGATGTTATAGTCTGTGAAGATGATCTAGTGAGCCTAGCACTTCTAGGACTTCATAAGATTTGGCACATCTACCATGACTAAATTAATGGGGGGGAGAAGCTACGAGTGTGGGATCTATTGTGGTCCAACTTAGTACAAGAGCAAATCCGATGGAATGCCAGATATGGATCCTCATCCAAGGATGATGATGAGGAGAACTATGCCTTAGCTGGAAAGACGAAGAAATGGAAGGGGAAGTCATCCCATTCCAAATCAGGTTCTAGTCAAGGTAGCAAGAAGAAGGACATGTTGAAGATTAAATGCTTTCATTGTCACGAGCTCAGAAACTATGCTACAAAGTGTCCGCACAAGAAGGCCAGTAAGAATCTCTTAAAGAGGAGCAACATGTGAAGCTCTTGCTTCACAATTCGAACTAGATTTCACACTCATCACTTGCATGCTAACATTGGTGATCGGTTGTGTGTGGTACTTGGATAGTGGAACCTCATTCCATATGACCAACAACAAAGAGTTCTTTAGTGACTTGGAGGAGAAGAACCTCTAGATGCACATCGAGATGGGAGATGATGGGAGGTATAGCGCGATCGACATCTATATTGTTACCTTTCAGAGGAAATCTGGTACTCCTCTCACATTAAAATATGTCATGTACATTGCAGGTTCGAAGAAGAATTTGGTTTCAGATGACATGTTAGTGGACCATGGCTACGATGTGATATTTAGCAAGGGAAAGGATTTCCTTCATCACATAGTTGCAGGACATGTGAAGAAGATCGGGGTTTGGGTGAAGAACCTCTATAAATTGGATGTAGAAGAATGCACTTCTTTGAGCTAAAGTAGGAAAAGTGCAGAACCAAGACATAGGTGAGTTGTGGCGTAGATGATTGGATTTAAACATGAATGTAAGAAATTATAGATATAACCATAAGTACAGAGATGCAATAGAAATAACACTTCATTTCATTGATGTAAAATACTGAAAAATGCTTACAAATAGAAATGGAAATAAACTAGCTCGGGCGATGGTATCTTATCTCTGAGAAGAGATGTGGCGGCTACATGCCTCTGACCTATCTTACAATGAGGCTCAAAGGCCTATTTATTGTTGAGAAACAATGGAAAACCCTAAACATCCAAAAACCTAACCTTAGGAGATGAAGTGCCAAACTATGGGCCCTATTTGGGTAAATTGGTACATCAACTTCCCCGGGTCGTAACTTGGCATAGGTCTCTGTTTGACATGCACAATACCTCATTAGAAAGATCTATCCGAGGACTACACCTTTTTTGTGAGAATCATCGGTCCATGGTCCCATGTTGCTCCTAGTTTTCCCAAAAAATGTCGTATAGGGCTTCAAAACAGCTCAAGAAGTTCAGGACCCGAAAAAAATGCCGAAAATAGTAAATTGTGCTACAAATAAGGAAATAGAAAAATTGAAAGAAACAATGGTGGAGGTCCAAATGGAATAGGTGGGTGACCACCAATATCCACCTCTTGGGCGTGGGATCCCCCAAAGGGAAGTTTTGGGGCTAAAATCCCAGATTTTGGTGAAAAGTTGTAACTGTGATGTAAATACTCTACATTTCGTGGGCGCGGAGTGGATAGCTTGTAAATGAGTCATATGGTTTTCCACCCTTAATTTTGTAATGTAATGTCAGCTGTAGAGATCTACGCATGGTCCGCGTACAATGGGATTGTATAAATAGAGCAAAGCTTTAAGTAGTTAAGACATCCAATTGATAATCATGGAATAGAAGCATAACAGAGTATCTGAAGTGTAAAGTTTAGTTTTGGGTCATAGAGTAGGAGAAGGCTCCGCAGCTGAGTGTGTAGAGGCCTAGTAGTCTGCAGCTGAGTGTGTGGACCCATGCAATTGAGTGCGGAGGATGACTCAAGTTTGTAATAGTTGGAAGAATTAATAAAGAGAAGTTTTGTATCATTCATGTGTATTTATTTCATGTTTTCTGCATTGAATGTATTGGGTATGAATTGCATTTCTATTGTTTATATGATGCACAAACATATGTGACTATGATAATTAAGTGAATGTGAGATAAAGTATCTATTTACGCGAAGTTAACTAAGATATTTAAGAGTATAAGTAAGATCCGCGATATAGTTTGGGGAAATAGCATAGATCATTGCCATAATAGTGCAAAAGCACCTCATCCCCTGGTTAGGGCTGTAGGAAGGTGATTATAACAGATCGCGAAGGTCTCGCAGGTCAGCACAGTCCATGAAGTGACCTGTGCGAAGGTAGGAATGGTTGGACTAAATCAACATCTCAAACATCTCAAGGCTACAGAAAAAAGGTTCTAGCATCCCCCCATACTGCTTAGGGTGAGACTTTAATCTGCTTTCCGCGGGCTAATGCCGAAAGGGCGAGTAGTCTAGGGATTTGTTTGGCTAATTAACTCCAAACCTGGGTCAGGCCCCCTCAAGCCAACAAATGGTTCCGTTGCCAGGACCAAAATCTGCATTGAGATGTCTGATGTCGTATCATTGGAATCCAACTAAGAAGGAAATTGAAGGTTGGTTGGACAGAAGACTTCACGAGTTCGCATCACAGGAGAATAGGAATCTGTGACTAACAAAAGAAGAGTGGTTAGACTGCTACCTGTACACAGAGATCCATGAAATATTCTTTGCGTCTTTCCCTATTGAGCTGTATGAGTATATCGCGAAGCTAGAAGATAGCCAAGGAGGGTAGAAACTCGATAATCCTATTGTGTGGACCCCAAAGTTAGTGCGAAGTTTGGAAGCATCGGAGGATAAGATCGCACGTGTTGTTGATCATTGGCTTGATTGGATTATAGGAGGATTCATTACTGAATTCGCGGTTGACACCTCAATTAGCTATAATGAGGCAGAGTGACGCTTTCTCAAAGGACCACGAGGTAAGTATGTAAATTCTTTGAATACTTGGATTAAAATGCTATTGTGTGAAAAGAGGGTTATACAGTTACCTTGATGTTCAGGGCTATGCAAAGTGGAAAATCTTATAGGAACAAAGGAAGTAAGGGACCCGAGACTAGCCCCTTGATTTCACCTCCATGATGGGATGAGGAAGAGCTCACGAAGGTCTCACGACGAAGTGTGATCCATCTGAGAAGGCAAATAATTCTGTGAATACCACCCCCACCCACACCACCACTAGCTTCACCACCATCAACTCCATCTTTACTCGTACCACCTCCGTCACCACCGCGATTCAATATGGAAAGCACAATGAAGTGTCTTCTGTTCAAGGGTTTGGGAAATGAGGATCTGGACCAATTCTAGTTTGTGGTTAGGGCTGTATGGGAAGTACAACAAGTTACAGATGACAATATAAAGAAATCGACACTGGTTAGCGCCCTGCAGGACTGTGCACAGACATGGTATATTAAGCACTCCAATGATAATCCAAATGTGGGAATCGCTGATATCCAAGCACTACTAAACAGAGAATTTAGCAGGCCAAAGTCTGAAGCACAGTTGATCATTGGATTCAAATAGATCACAATGCTACCAGGCGAGGGACTCCTTGGGAGCTATATCAGAGGCTGAAATGTACAATTCACGAAGCTAATATAAATCTAATAGATGGACAACATCACGAATGGTTTGTAGCATCGCTAACACCACATCTAAGGAGTGCGCTATCATAACAGAAATTAACGACTCAGGAAGAGGCCTTAGAGATCGTGATGAGGCTACATGAGACCCCAATGTAGAATCCTAACTTGGGAGTTCAACAAATCCACGTGCAGCTGAAGAATTTATGCCTTGAGATGCAGAGTCTGAAACGTGACAGGATAGCTCAAACAGAAGTGCACGAAGAGGTATGGTGCGTAAAATGCAAGGTTTTGGGTCATGATAAGGAACATTTCCTGGTTTTCATAAATTACCTCGCAGGAGGAGGGTCGATGCCCTTAAGACCGAAAGCGCAAGCAGGACCTAGCGCAGAACCTTCTTTGTGGTGCACAATTTGTCAAATAGCTAGAAAACATGCCATAGACCACTGCCATTTGTTACAGAAGTATACGCAAAATTCACAACAATTGTTCTGCAACTTTTGTAGATTGGTAGGACATGATGAGCACACTTGTAGAATCTATCAGTTAATTATGGATAGAACTCCCACCTACAGAGTTTAGGCCAAAGCGCAGCTCCTTGATGAAAATGAATGAATGGCATGAACAGGATTTCAGGGGCATGGATGAGGTTGAGGCGGAGGAGGACCTGGAAGAGGTTGCAGATAGTTGATATGCTACAATTGCGAAGGGCTAGGACATTATGCCCGTGATTGTACAAATATAACACGCTTGTCATGTTTGTATTGCAATGTGTTTGATCATGAGACCAAAGATTGTCCTACACTGATAGATAGGATACGCAACAAAGGAGCACTACCACCTCCCCCAACTCAGAACTTGCAGATGATGAGGTCTGCGCTACACGAGAAAGATCCGAATGTAAACATTGTGCTCCGAAGTGGAATCGCGACAAGAGATGACAAAGGAAAGAAGCCAGAAGACAGTACTTGCATTTGCAAAGCTTTGGCAAAAGAAGCGGAGTTTGATTTGTAGCGCACTCGTGAAACCTTCATGGAAGCTAAGAAGAGCTTTTCTCAGGCCTCCACTTCAGGAAGCAAAGATAAATCGGAGTCGAAGATGGACGCATCTATGCTCACAACATTCCTAGAGACATGTATGAAGCTACTGCACGACAGTAAGACGGTAAAAGGGTTACAAGAACTCATTAACAGATGCGATGGGACCGCGCCAGGAGAACCACACGTAGTCAAGAAGATTGGAAAGCATAAGACAAGAACGGGAAGAGACATGAGACTAACCACGTAGATCAGAGAATATGAGATGGATCAAGTTAACCTAGATTTAGGATCAGATGCAAATGTTCTACCGAAGAAGACATGGGAGCGAATGGGGAGACTTATGCTATAGTGGTCTCCTATTTAACTGTGAATGGCGAACCAACAAAAAATAATACCCATGGGGCGATTGCAGGGCATAACTATGGACATTGAGGGAGTGAGCAAACTAGCAGAATTTGAAGTGATAGAGATTGTTGTGACAACAATCCCTACCCCGCGCTCTTAGTAATTTATTGGGCCACTAACATGAATGGGCTGATTAATCTGAAATAGCGGAAAATGATTTTCGAAAAGAAGTCACTACATGGAATTATACCCCCGGACCCTATTGAAGGATCGCGCTATACAGAGCCGGTGCATGACTATGAAAGTGATGGTGCTTTGACCTGCATCTATAAGATGACAACATGAAACCAGGACTTGGTGAATCCCACTGCGGATGGGTGAATTGCATGGGAGCACAAAAGCTCCTATACTTCGGATTCAAATGAGGAGATGGAGTGATGGTAGAATTGGTTACGTGAGGTAACTACCCTGAATTGTAATATGATGACAAGGTCATTGCACTGTGTATCGGTAGAAGTAAGAGACCTGCCTACTTATGATCGCCTTAGTGAGGTAGATACCTTCTTGAATAAATTTGAAAGGGAGGTGCTAGAAAAGTAATGCTTCCAGGCCTTGGATTGGGTACTACGTGCTACGCCTGCGAGGTGGAGGGGTATGCACAATGGGAGCTTTGACGACTAGCAGAAGTTTAGGAAAATAATGCACTTACGATTTGGGAAGCCTGGGGTGCAACTAAAAAATAATTACAATGGACAGGATGATCCATGCACACATTTGGCCAAATGGATGTAGGCCTATGGGGAAACGCCACAACTTGAGTGGGTACACCTATTTTTTCATACCTTGGATGTTATACCAATGAACTGTTATATAGAAACAAAGCTCCACCACGAGACAGGTGAATGGGATGTTCTGCACAAAGGGTTCGTGATGACCTTTAGTTTTGAAGATGAGTGGGACAGTATTGATGAAGCGCTACAAGAGGTAAAAGCAACCATCTTTAGGATACCACAGGAGCCGGTAGAATCGATTGAGCCTGAATGGGCTACTCAGATGAGTTGCGCGCTGGAATGTTATAATGTAACTACTTAAGAAGAAGATGAAGATATGTGGAAAATTAACATTCCAGAGATGAAGGCCACTGCGAGGTTTAGGGACCAAAGATTGAGAACCCTAACATAACCACATCGGTGAAGACTAAGTAGGTGAATATTGGTACAGAGGAAAAACCTAAAATTGTGAAGATTGGAGACTATTGGGATGGCTCGATAGTGGATAAGATCATTGAATTACTCCATGAATATCAGGACTTATTCCCAACCAAGCTTACGGATTTGAAGGGGATAATCGGAGATTTAGGGGTAATGAAGATCACGTTAAAACCCAATGGGAAGCCAGTTAAGCAGAGGCCGTATCGCTTAAATTTGAAATAAAAGGAGAACGTCCACATAGAACTAGACAGGATGCTGGCGGCAGGCATGATTGAGCTTGTGGAGGAATTAGATTGGGTAAGCCTGATGGTGATACAAGACAAGAAGTAGTTGGAAGAAATAAGAATATGTGTGGATCTCAAAAAGTTGAATGACGCGTGTGTACATGATCCATTCCCAACTCCGTCCACAGATGAGGTGTTGGACAATGTAGGTAGTCAAGAAGCATATTCTTTCACTAATGGGTTGTCAGGGTACCACCAGATCAAAATTGTGTTGGAGGATAGGAGAAAGACAACCTTTGCGACCGAGTGGGGTTATTTTCAATATATTGTCATGACATTTGGATTGAAGAATTCCCCTGCTACGTTTTCGTGTGTAGTTGTTGCAGCATTCAAGGAATATATTCATAAATTCTTGGAGGTCTATTTTGATGACTGGACTGTATTTGGGCTGGTCAGGTGCCATGTAGTGAACTTTCTCTTGATGCTGGATACATACCAAAGATACCAAATCATGCTCAACCTTAAGAAGTGTACATTTCTCGTTCCTTTTGGGAACCTATTGGGCATGTGGTTTGTAGACAAGGGCTGATGGAAGACCCCACAAAAATCATGGTGATTCTCAATTTGGAAGCACCGCAAAGTGCGAAACAGTTGTGCGCTACTCTAGGGAATACGGGGTACTACAAGAATTTCATCAAAAGCTATGCCAAGATCACCACGCCAATGGAAAATCTGTTGAAAAAGGATGTCACGTTCTGTTGAAATGATGAATGTAATAAAAGCCTGGATGTATTGAAAGAAAATACAGTCACTACACCGATTCGGGTCTTCCCGAACTGGAAGAAAGAGTTTCATGTCCATGTTGATGCGTTGAGTATAGTGCTGGGGAAGTACTAACACAGGAGGGTGGAGAAGGCTTGGATCACCCTATTGTGTTCACAAGTCGTAGATTATATAAAGTGGAAAAGAATTATTCCACCACTGAACGTGAGGGACCAACTATGGTGTATGCGCTCTAGAAGTATCGACACTACTTGCTGGGGGACACTTCAACATGTATACAGATCCTTCCGCACTGGAATACTTGGTCAAAAACCCTGTGTTGGGAGGGTGCATATGCAGATGGATTTTATTGTTCCAAGAATATGATTGTGAAGTTATTGTGAAGCTTGGACGATTGAACACGGGACCAGATCACCTATCGCGCATTGAGATAGAAGAGGAACCTACTAGTCTGGAGGAAGGATTACCCGACGCGCAAGTCTTTGTTGTGCGTGTATTGGATAGACATATTGAAGATATAATTCACTTTCTCACAACTAGAACTACGTTGAAAGGGTACTCTGTCTAGCAGAGGAAGGAACTAGTGGTGCACGTGGCAGATTTCTCTGTCATTGCATGGCACCTATATAAGATGGGGAATGATGAGATACTGTGAAGGTATGTACCTGAATTTGAATGAACTAATATCCTCGCGGATGGTCATGGGGGCACTGCAAGAGGACATTATGCAGGGAGACCGACCGTGCAGAAGATTCTCCACGCAAGGTTTTGGTGGCCGACCCTTCATCAGGATTCAAAAGCACATTGCAAGGCATGTGATGTATGTCAAAGAATAGGTAAACCATCGTGGAGGGACGAGATGCCTTTAAGTCCGAAAATGACGTTGCAACCCTTTGAAAAGTGGGAAATCGACTTTGTAGGACCTATCAAACCTCAAGTAAAGATAGGTGCGAGATGTATTATCATTGTGACAGAGTACCTGACTCGTTGGGTAGAAGTACAACCGGTAAAGGATTGCACGGTTGTGACGGCTATGAAGTTTCTATTTGAACACGTATTGATGCAATTTAGATGTCCAAAGATCTTGATGAGCGATCACGGTACACATTTCCTGAATGAGACAATCAGCACGCTAACAGAAGAGTTTTAGGTGTATCATCAGAAAACCACACTGTATCACCCACAAGCTAACGAGATAGTAGAAGCGTTTAAGAAAGTACTGGAAACTATGTTGACCAAGGTATGCAATGCGCAGCGAAGTGATTGGGAACTATGCGTACCCACAGTATTATGGGCTTATAGGATGACATACAAAAAAATGACGGGATAGACACCTTTTCGGCTTGTCTATGGAGTAGAAGTTGTAATACCTATGGAATACATCATGCCTAGTTTGCACATAACGGCACTCACAGGTATGACGGATCGCGGAGCCCTAGAGGAGAGGCTCGTGCAATTGGAGGAGCTTCAAGAAGAATGGTTTTTGGCTGGATTCCACCAGCAACTACAAAAAGCAGCGTGAAAAGGCTGGGCATGATCAGGATATTAAGTTGCACAGCTTTAAGGTGAATGATTTGGTGTTTCTATATGATTGTAAGTTTGATTAATTCCTAGGGAAGCTCAGAATGCATTGGTTGAGATCGTATGTTATTAAGGAGATCACAGATGGTGGCGCGGTGCAGTTGGTGAAATTAAATGGCAAACTCTTCCCAGGAAAAGTAAATGGTAGTTGTTTGAAGCCATACACAGGTGACCCGACCATCTCAGTAGCCGCATGAAGCACAATCTTAGTGCTCTAGGCAGCTGAAAGGTGGTGCAAGACTATAAACTACTCTACCCAATAGCTGCGCGATGTCAGGACTACGTGTAGTAGAAAAGTGTCATAGGGTTCGCGATATCGTGAGGGTAGTTGCACTGCCGTGTGGATTAGCTGGAAAGTGACCGTTATAGTCACTATTCACGATGTAATGCTTGGTTTGAGACCAAATTGAGTGGGCGACAGGCATTTAAGGTCAACTTTATGAGCTAGATTCTTGAAAATATGTTGCCAAGTGAGCATTAATGGACCAAATGTGGGGGGAATGGTCGAATTCAAATTCAGAAGGCGCTATAAATTACAAAGGGGTGTCTAGCAAACAACAATTGGCAATTTGAGAACTGAGTTGTCATGCACCCAGACATTCGTGAACCCAGACTTGTTCGATTTTTGAAGGTGAAGCCATTGTTTGAGAACTTACCGGAGCCGTTGAGAGAATTGTGGAATAGCACTATGGCAGCGCTTGAGGAAGCCATGGATACTGGAGCAATGACTGCTGAGGAGGTCGTGCAGGCCATGACAGTTGGAGAAGCCCCAGAAAGTGTTGGGATAGTTGTAGAAATCCCTAAATTGTCGTGCATGCCAAGACCTAAGAAAGACAAGCAACCTATGGTACTGGTGCACGTGCCCCCTAGGAATCCGTTAAGGACTAGGCTTACCATGGAAGAAAAGGGGAAGACAATCAATTTGGAGGCCTATGAGGAGGAACACTTTAAAGAAATCCTGGTAGAGGAGGAGGAGGATGTAGAAATGGAGGTGGAAACCCAGGGTACCGATCCTCTAACCAGCCTGCCTACATATGTTCCTCCACAGAAGGGAAAAGCAAGGGTGCCCAAAGACATAGATGAGAGCAAAATCTCTCTGCAGACTTCGCTACTCCCTGATAGCATCACTTTCGATGGAGCACACTTGGCGTGAGTGCCTGTGCTAAAATTTGAATATTGGGACCTTGTGGACCACGAGAAGTTCCCACATTTGGAAATTGCGTAGCTCATGCGCCAGAAGAAAGACGCGCTGACGGGAGTTATAGAGTTGGAGTTGCATAAGTGGCTGAGAGGTGTAGAAAAGGAAGGATTGTTAAACCTGCTCTGGGTGTGGCATTATCATCGTGCCTCAGTGACTATTATTGTCATCAGGCAAGTGCTATACTTGGTGCATGATGGGTGCTTGTGGCTGGAGGAGCCCATCCCCATCACAGACCACTTAATTCAAAAAATTACCAGGCTCTCTTTCAAAGGGAAGGACCCAACGAACATCTCAGAGGATAAAAGTGACGATTTGGCCATCGTGGAGGCCATGAAGAAAACGTTCAAGCTTGAGAAGAAGAAGAGGGGGAACGAAATTTTCAGCATCAACAACACTGTGGTCAAAGTTGCGACACAGATATTAGCTAGAAAGGTTATGCAGAAGTTCCGCGTAGATGAGGTGCCCGTGCTGGTGGTTGCACTTGCCACACAATGTGTAGAAGGGGTCCAGTTTAGCTGGGTGGACTACTTCTGTAGGGAGTTCCTTAAGAAGTGATGCAAGGCACAAGAGCAGGGGAAGACTTTCCACTATGCATGGCTTCTACTATCCATAGTGCTGGTGGCTTGGGAATTGCCCGAGGACAGCGAGTTCCCAACAATTGCACAGGATCTTCCTGAGGCAACGAAGTATGCTTTTTTGTGGGCAACCAGAGATGCACAACAGATCAGAGACAACAAAATATTATGGGTGTTCATGGAGATGAACATTAGAATGGGGTTTAATCGCAAGCCGCGGTTATCACCCACGGTCTATAATAGTCTGCAAAGCTTCGCAGAGTTCAAGGCAGATTTCCACCATGTGTATATCATGGCGAGAAAGGACCCCATGAGGACATGGCATGAGATCCCTTCTCTGGTGACGGAAAATGTCATATTTGCCATCCTTGAGTCGTGGCCATCGGAGTCGCGTGCTCCAACCAGGTCCGTGGTTGAAGTAGAGATGTTCGTCGCACAGAAGAAAAAGGATGAGGCAAAACTACGGATGGCGGAGTTAGAAAAAAGGTGCAGGAATGAAGTGGCAACAGTTAAGGTGCAAGACGTGTGCGATGCTGTGAGGGCGATGACAGAACATCAGAAGGCAGTAGAGGAGGAGTGCGGAGGTCGGAAGTTGCCTTCTCCCGAACATGAAATAGATACAGAGAAAGGTGGTACAGACTTGCAGACAGCATCCACACAGTTGAAACGATAATGCCTAACAGAGCAAGTGGGGCCATGGAAGAAGTCGAAAGATTCCAAGACTTCTTTCGACCCGATCACCCTCACTGAGGGGGATCTGCATGAAATTGGGGAGACGGTGAGGGGCGTCACTATGAAGACCCTCCAACAGTTCGTAGAGGAACACCAAATGGTGTTGGGGGCTCTCTGAGTGCTGATACAGGAGTTGCAGGTCTGCGGCTGAGGAAATGTTGCGCACCTGAATGACCAACACTATAGTGCTGCCAGAAGGAGCACTCATCATAGAAAATGAGGCCAATAGGCCTATGGTAAATGGGCTAAAGGGAGTCGGGATAAAATAGGCTATGCTCCCTCAAGAGGCGCTCTACGTTTTGCAGGATGGAGTTACTATAGAATTGCGAGCCAGGGAGGGTCACGCGCTCCAGGTCATGAGAGAGTAGTGCATCAACATTGAACAATTGAGCCTGCAGCACAACGAGGCAGTGGCATAGAATTGACAGCTAGTGCAGGTGGTCAAGGAAGCCTACTAGATGGTCCCAAAACTAGCCATCCAAGCAGAGGAACCAGTGGTGGTGTGCATCCAGAAACTAGCAGCAGGGGTGCGTGAGGCAAACAAAGAGATGGCTAAGGTTTAGCTGGAGTTGAACCTTCAGATAGCCAAACTATAATTAAAGGTGTAGCCTTCAATATCGCCAAAGGTTAAGGAACAACGCACTAGCATGATTATAACGAAAATCGTGGCAATCAATAGTGTAGTGCAAGACTACACAAAGTTGTTTGAGGAGTTGTTCAAGGTTCTCACCACTCTGCAGGAGGACCCGAACATAGATCACCCAGAAATAGAGGTACGCAAGCTACAGTAGAAATATGATTAAGTAAAAGGGACCGCGCAGACGGTTTCCCTTACATAGAGGCTCGCATGAATGCAGCAGGTGAAAGTGCTCAAGGATCAAGTGGATGTTGCTTGGCATAAGGAAATAGTTTTGAAGGCTTGCTTACAGCCATGGATTGATAAGGTGTATGTCATCACAACATCTATTGAAGAAAATCTATCGTAGATGAAAGGAATATAGGAATAGGTTTAGGGAGGTAGTTCAGCTACATTGGTCTCTACATAGTGCGTCCAGGAAGTGCACTAGGTAGCCGCTTAGTGCATTGCCAATCTTCCAGCGATTCAAGCAGAGTTGGGAGGTCTTTATGGAAAGATCTCTGCACCAACAGAGTGACTCGAGGGTGAGTCATGATGTTTGCATTGGGGGCCTATTAGGCACGAAATCCCCCAAAGGGAAGTTTTGGGGCCAAAAGCCCATATTTTGGTCAAAAGTTGTAACTCCAATGTGAAGACTCCGCATTTTGTGGGCATAGAGTGCATAGCTTGTAAATGAGTCATAGGGTTGTCCGCCCTTAATTTTGTAATGTAATGTCGGCTGTAGAGATCTACCCATGGTCCGCAGACCATGGGATTGTATAAATAGAGTAAGGCTCTAAGTAGTTAAGACATCAAATTGATGATCATGGAATAGAAGCATAACGAAATATCTGAAGTGTAAATTCTAGTTTTGGGTCATAGAGTAGGACAAGGCACTGTAGTTGAGTGCACAGAGGCCTAGTAGTCTGCAGTTGAGTGCATAGGGTGAGTCGAGTCTGTAACAGTTGGAAGCATTAATAAAGAGAATTTTTATATCATTCTTCTATATTTATTTCCTGTTTTCTGCATTGAATGTATTGGGTATAATTGCATTTCTACTATTTATATGATGTGCAAACATATGTGACTATGATAATTAAGTGAATGTGAGATAACATATCTGTTTACATGAAGTTAACTAAGATATTTAAGAAGATAAGTAAGATCCATGGTATAGTTTGAGGAAATAGCATAGATCACTACCATAGTAGCACGAAAGCACCTCAGCCCTTGCTTAGGGCTGTGCGAAGGAAATTATAACAGATCGCAAAGGTCTCGCAGGTCAGCATAGTGCACAAAGTGACTTGCATGAAGGTAGGCACAGTTGGACTAGATCAACACCTCAGACATCTCAAGGGTGCGGAAACTTGGTTCCGACATCCCCCCATACTGCTTCAGGTGAGATTTCAGTCCGCGCTTTGCGGGCTAATTCTGAAAGGGATAGAAGTGTAGGGATTTGTTTGGTTAATTAACTATGAACCTGGGTCAAGTATCCTCAAGCCAACACCACTTGGATCATTCCTCCCCCCTTAGGAACCAATGGTCTCCATTGCGTTGAGTTCCTCCATGAGATGAGGAAACTTCTCCTGAACTTGGTTCCTGGTGAGCCACTTGCCCTGGTGAAGGATTTGGCCTGCTTTGACAACTCGATATAGTTGGAGCCTTTGAGGTTGATAGTTCTTGATCTGTGTGTCCATGATTTGATCAACTGTGGCCTATTCCATGCAATATGGATTTAACTCTATAGGTGTGAGTTGTTTTGCAATGTTTGATGTGTCTAGTAATGGTGGGAAGTATGGTCGAAGGTGGTCCAAATTTAACACTATGTGCGGGCCAAGGAATGGGGGAATGTTGAGATCAAATCCATTGTCTCCCATAGTGTTGGTAATGGTGTAAGGACCATATCAGAGTGGTTTGAGTTCTCGATAGGCTCTAGTAAGACATTCCTTTTGAAAATGCAACTAGACTTTATTGTCTACCTGAAACTTATGTGGCACCCGATGTTGATCATGTGGTCGGAATCCCAAGCCCACTTGAAAGGGGTTGTGGCCACATCAATGGGACATAGTGGCTAGAATCTCAAGCCCTCTTGAAAGGGTTTGTCGCTAGTCAAGTTGTAGAGAGCTCGATTATAGTTGTGCTGGACATAGGGGAGGTTCTCATCCCATGTGTGTGGATGCTTTGAGTTGTACATGTTAGTGTCTAAATATACCTCAGGCTGAGAAAGGTAGGATCTAGGACAACATCAAACCACGCTTAACCTGGTAGCTAGCCCTACCAGGTCGGGAGTGGGCTCTCTCCTGGTCAATCTCAGCAAAATATGATCAATGAGGCTTGAGATGACTGATGTGCTAACTGATTTTAGGCTAGGTATGTTTGCAATAGAGTTTGATTGAATTTAATGATGTTTTGTTGGCTCAAATGGAAAGGCAGATTTTGGGTGTGGGGATTGAGGCTCAGCTTTGCAGAGATCTCAATGGGGCAAGGTAGGAAATTGATTTGGCACTTCGAATTGAATGATATAGAGAGATTAGACAGGTGAGGAGTTGAAGAGGGCAAGAAAACTCATGGATCCTCTTCAAACAGCTGAAAACATCAATAACTAAGCAAACCCTAGGTAGAGCACTGCAATTTCAATGGATTCTACTTTTACTCTTGTTTGTTTTAATTAAGAAGAAACAGGATAGATAATGACATACATAACACATAAGAAAATTCACAATTACAGAATAAAAGCACTATACCAAGACAAATTGCCACATGAATCCCAAAGAGCGCTACAAACCCTGATCTCAATTACTTAGCCAAAATGTTGATATGAGTTTACAATGAAGCTCAAGGCTTTCTCAAAAGTCCAACCTTCTGCCAAATTCCAACCCCTACACTATGAAATTCATAAAATATATACATTTTCTCATCCTTGTACTAAGGGATTGAGCTCAACCATTTTATTCAAAATAGAATCAGTTACAATAAACTTGGGCCGAATTTCTGAAAATAGGTGTTGAAGATGAACTTGTATCTCCTAAACCATAGAACCTGTTACAAAATTGAAAGAAATTTTGGAAGATAAGGTCAGTTTGGAGAAAAACCTCTCTCAAATGTGGGAAATTCGTTTCCATTTTCTCGTAATCTGTTCCACAAAATCATCTCTAAATAGAAAATCATTAGAATTTTAAATCCATGAAAATGAGTTGTAAAGATCTAGTCACATATCCCAATCCATGACACCTGTGAATAAATTGAAAGAGGTGTTTGTTATATGGCTTGTGGTTAGCAAAAATTTCCTTGGGTTTTGAAGAATTACTTTCCATCTATTGTAAAATGGCCATGCACTAAAATGACTAAAACAGTAAAAAATATGAAAAATTTGCTTTGTTTTAATGTAGGCTCCAAATATCACTGTATATCTCCCACATAGTAGCACCTGTGCATAAACTGAAAGAGGTTTTTGTTATTTAGTATGTGATAAAAAAAAACCTCTTTCAATTTTGAAAAATTCCTTACCATTATTTCAGAAACGGATTTTGTACTAAACTTGTCATTGTGTGCAGCAACTGACGTCAAAACATGCATAACCAGGAATCACTCATTCATTTCTTCTAATTCAGGAACCGGTTACGGGAGTGTGATATACCGTTGGAAATGGTTTTCCGAGATTCTTCTGATGGACACACTTGTGACATGTTTTTTGTTGAACATAATGTGCAAAACATCTAACAAAACCAGACATAGTAAGAGCTCATGTTGATCCCTGGTGACAAGCTGCAAAGACTGGAACTAACATCGGCTCCATTGGGGATGGCAGCTCCTTGGAGGTGCCAAGAACTACAGATCTCTAGAAAGTAGATAGTGCCTCTTCCATTGGGCATGGATGGTCAAGCAACTACAAACCCAAACCAACTCATACCAATCCAAAAACATATACATACTGCAACCTGTACATAAACAAATACCGAAAACTGAAATGTTGCCTTGGGCAGCTTATTTATATAAAAATCTAACCCACTTTACTGCAAAATTGATAGATCAAGTAATGCTGTAATACCATATCAAACAATCAAGTAACTGTGACAAGGATGCTACTTGAAAGTGCTTCAACCAGGACACAGATGTAAATGCTGACAACCATACATGCACATAACGAGTCTGGTTATGTAAAAGACAATCTGACTTATCATTCAAACTGAAAAAATACTCCATATATGTGACAATAGGATCAAAGAAACCAGACTCTTTTTGCTGCCCTAACTCCTCAACACAGACCACCAACTACAAACTGTCAATGCAAACATCCACAGGGAGCGTTATTGTTTCTGGTTTTTAAGGAGGGAGAGCTTCCAAGAACTTTTTGGGATCTCGGAATTCATATGAATGGATCTGATCATTTAAATACTGAATCTCCTTCTCAAAATTTTCAACAACTAACTCAAAGAAACCAGTTTTTGCTTTAGGAGGAAACTTTGGAGATCTCAAAAATTGAAGCACGGCAATGAAAAATACTTCATCAATTTCAATATCCATTAACTGATCTCTAACTTCTTTTAAAACTTCACAAACTATAGGGTTTGCCACATACCCTACCATTTTATTTTAGTGCATTAATGGATCAGTGAGCACTGGAATCTCTGGATTGAGTTGGAGTCGCCAGGTGAATGTTTCAGCCTTCATATGTCTCTGACTGCTGTCCACCATCAGCAATCAGATCTGCAACTTGAATGATATTTCCCAGAGAAGATCTATCACCTCTTCCCCTGTTTAATGTACGGGGTCAATTTGTAAGCCAGATGTTCCGTTTATAAGACTAGACTGGAGATTGACTGAAGCAACTTTTATCTACTTGCGCTAATGCAAAGTAAAAGCGTTTCGAAGGCTACCTGGCTAATCTTCAGACTCCGTCTGTAGTTTATAAAATGAAGAATACCAATAAACAAACAATTTCTTCCCCAGTATGGTCGCCACTATGTTAGTGCCTAAATCTACCTCAAGCTGAGAAAGGTAGGATCTAGGACAACATCAAACCACGCTTAACTTGGTAGCTAGCCCTACTAGGTCGAGACAGGGCTCTCTCCTCATCAATCTCAGCAAAATATGATCAATGAGGCTTGAGATGGCTGATGTGCTAACTGATTTTAGGCCAGGTATGTGTGCAATAGAGTTTGATTGAATTTAATGATGTTTTGTTGGCTCAGATAAGGCATATTTTGGGTGCGGGGATTGAGGCTCAGTTTTGCAGAGATCTCAATGGGGCAAGGTAGGCTACTGATTTGGCACTTCAAATTTAATGATATGGAGAGTTTAGACATGTGAGGAGTTGAAGAGGGCAAGAAAACTCAGGGATCCTCTTCAAACAGCTGAAAACATTAATAACTAAGCAAACTCTAGGTAGAGCATTGCAATTTCAATGGATTCTACCTTTACTCTTGTTTGTTTTAGTTAAGAAGAAACAAGATAGATAATGGCATACATAACACATAAGAAAATTCACAATTACAGAAGAAAAGCACTATACCAAGACAAATTGCCACATGAGTCCCAAAGAGTGCTGCAAACCTTGATCTCAATTCCTTAGCCAAAATGCTGATATCAGTATACAATGAAGCTCAAGGCTTTCTCAAAAGTCCAACCTTCTACCAAATTCCAACCCCTACACTATGAAATTCATAAAATATATACATTTTCTCATCCTTGTACTAAGGGATTGAGCTCAACCATTTTCTTCAAAATAGAATCAGTTACATTAAACTTGGGCCAAATTTATGAAAATAGGTGTTGAAGATGAACTCGTATCTCCTAAACCATAGCACCTGTTACAAAAAAAAAAATTCCTTTTGTATATAAGGTCATGTTGGAGAAAAACCTCTCTCAAATGTGGGAAACTCATTTCCAGTTGCTTGCAATCTGTTCCACAAAATCATCTCTAAAACAGAAAATCATTAAAAATCTAAATCTGTGAAAATGAGTTGTAAATATCTAGTCACATATCCCAATCTATGACACCTGTGAATAAACTGAAAGACGTTTTTTTATAGGGCTCATGGTTAACAAAAAATTCCTTGGATTTTGCAAAATTACTTTCGATCTGTTATAAAATGGCCCCGCACTAAAATGACTAAAACAGTAAAAAATATGGAAAATTTGCTTTGTTTTAATGTAGGCTCCAAATATCACTATATATCTCTCACATAGTAGTACCTGTGCATAAACTGAAGGAGGTTTTTGTTATTTAGTATGTGATGAACAAAAGCCTCTTTCATTTTTGAAAAATTCCTTACCATTATTTCAAAAACGGATTTGTACTAAACTTGTCATTGTGTGCAACAACTGACCTCAAAACATGCATAACCAAGAATCACTCATTCATTTCTTCTAATTCAGGAACCGGTTATGGGAGTGTGATATACCATTGGAAAGATTTTTCTAAGCTTCTACTGATGGACACACTTGTGACATGTTTTGTGCTGAACATCATGTGCAAAATATCTAACAAAACTAGACATAGTAAGAGCTCATGTTGATCCCTGGTGATAGGCTACGAAGACTGGAACTAATAGTACATGCGCAAAATGTGTATAATCATCCTATTGAAAACCTCTATCTAGCCATCATTTTTGGGATGGAAATTTGTGGACTTAATGAGCTTGGTGTCCAGCATCGACTAGAGATTGGACCAAAATCCACTAAGGAACCTATTTTCCTGAGCTGAGATGATAGATTGTGGGATCCTAAACTGTACCCACACTCGTTCAAAGAAGAGTTTAGCAGTCTTCTGCTGTGATATTCTTCTTATAGGCCACCATAATTGCCATCTTTAAGAATCTGTTGATGACCACAAAAACATATTCATTTTCGTCCTTAGTAGAAGGAAGGCCCGACATGTAATCCATGGAGATGGATTCCCAAGGTTGATTAGGGGTAGGCAAGGGGGTATAGACGCCTTGCTTCTTGATGGTTGGTTTGGTAATGGCATAGGCAGTGAAGGATTTGATGTACTTCGTGACATCCTATCGAAGAGTCATCCAATAAAAATACTTCTGCAGTACTGCCACCATTTTCTTGACCCCAAAATGCCCAACAGCCTGACTATAGTACGCTTCACAAGTCATCTTGGCACGCACGCTTGAAGGAACAAAAAGGTGACCCAGGTGGCATAACAGGGCATCTCGGAGGTGAAAATATGGAACATGTAGACCCTCCAAGTGTGTCTGGTATGTGTGGCCAAATTCTGGGTTGCTTTCGTAGAGAAGTGGCCAATCAGATGTGTCATGCCCACAAGAGTTGAGCACGATGGTTAATGCTATGATCGGTGGTCAGCTAAGGCAATCTGCAACATTATTGGTGTTTCCCTTCTTATAATTGATATTCAAATGGAAATATTGCAGGTATGTGGACCACTTCTGATGTCTATCATTTTGCAACTTCCCTTTCATATGTATGAACTATAAGGGCTAATGATTTGCATGGATGACGTTTCGTTCCCCAAAATGTAATGCTTCCATTGTTGGCAGTCCTACACAATGGAATACATCTCTTTGTCATAAGTGGGATACTTCCAAATTATGTCTAAAAGTGTCTCACTATGATATGCAACTGGATGCGTGTGTTGAGTAAGGACTGCCCCAATATCATAGTTAGAGGCATTTGTCTCGACCTCAAATGGTTGTTGCAAGTCTAGTAATGCGAGCACTGGTGTCAAGCAGAGGAGATGTTTCAACTCTGTCAATGGCTTCTATTGAGATTCATACCAAAAGAAATTTTCTTTTGCTCCTCCCTTGGTGACTTGACTCAAGGGCCAAGTGATATGAGAGAATCCCAACATGAACCTGTGGTAGAAATTGGCAAGACCTAGAAAGTTGCGGAGCTCTGTTAGAGTGGTTGCAGCTGGCCAATCCCAAATGACTTGAATCTTGGCTAGATCCACATGCACTCCCCGTTCATCAATAATGTATCCTAGATACTGAAGTTGGGTCATGCCAAAAGTGCATTTCTCCAAATTGGCACATAGCTTGTGTTGCCGCAGTGTTTGGAGAACCTGTCGGATGTGATGGAGGTGCTCTTCCCAACTCTAGTTGAAGATCAGGATGTCATCCAAGTATACCACTACAAATGAGTTGGTGAAAGGCTGTAAGATTTCATCCATCAGCCTCATGAAGGTTGCAAGAGCATTCGTCAACCCGAAAGGAATAACCAACCATTTAAAAAGGCCCTCAACTTTTAAGGAAATCTTCCACACATCAAAGGGTTCGATTGGTACCTGGTGATATCCTTACTTCAAGTCGATATTGCTGAAATATGTTTCCCCCTTCAGTTGGTCCAGAAGGTCACCAATTCATGGGATTGGGTACCTATTTTGGACAGTGATCTTGTTCAGCGCCCAATAGTCAATACATAGTCTCCGAGTCCCATCCTTCTTCTATACCAACACGATCGGGCTCCCACAGGGCGATGAACTCGGTTGGATGTGACCTTTCTAGAGAAGTTCCTAAATCTGCCTCTTGATTTCGTCATTCTCCATAATGGAGCACTGATAGATTGGTCCAATGGGTAGTGGTGCACTTGGGGTCATATCGATGGAGTGTTTGACCTGGCAATGCAGAGGCACCGCTGCAGGGGAGGTGAAGATGTCCTCGTACTCCTCCACGACCTTGTTCATCTGTTGTTGTCATGCAGAGGGGCCCTGTCTAGAGGTCGTGGCCACCGTCTTCTTCTTTCCTTGAGGGCATATCATTAGGAAAACAAATTTCCCAGTTTTGGAAATGAGCTTATTGCATTGTTTTGCAGTAACCAAAGAGATGGCAGTAGGCAGTGCTACCTCCAATATCCTATACAACTTATTTCCCAAAGTAACAATAACAACACGAGGCCTTGACACATCATGTCGCTCCCATGAGTATGGTTAGCCTAATAATACATCACAAACATCAAGGGGAGCAATGTCACACAACACCTCATCCGTGAAGGGCTTGATGTTGTATGGAAGGTGATACTACTATCTCACGTGAAGATCTCGTCCTTATTGAAGCCACGAGATGGTGTACAGTTGTGGATGTGTTGTGGTTGGTAAGCCCAATTGCTTCACGACCTCTACCAAAATGAGCTTCTTTTGGCTCCTGCTGTCGACAATGAACTGTAGTGGGGAACCCTTTACCCACATCTGGGAGTGGAAGAGGTGCTCCTCCTCCTCTGGATCTTCGAGTTCCTCCATCTAGATCTTTGTGGTGGCAACGGTGGCATTGGGCTCTGCATCGATAATTTCCTTCCTTTTCTCATTCCCCTTTTTGGGTTCTGACTCAGAGTCAGAACATGCATCTAATTCCAAAGACTTTAGCTTGGTCACTAGTGATTGCTTGGCCCGACACTCACTTGTGTTGTGAATGGAGCTCTTATGGAACTCACACCACTCTCTTGTGTCTTTCTTTGGCTTCGTGGTGTTGTTCTTTGCTTGCGACTTTGGCGGGTTATCTTGGGCAACCCCACCTTGGCTTTGTCCTTTGTTTAGTGGTTTGGAGGAACCTTTCCCTTGCTTTAGATTCACAGATCCAAAGTCTCACTTCTTCTGTTTAAACTTCTACTTGATCTTGACAGCGTATCGGTACGTCGTGCTGAGAGAGGAGATGTCCAAGAATTCCATCTCTTCTTGGATGTACCTATGTAGGTGTTATGAAGAATTTGGTATATGTGGATAAATACTAATTCCCTAGATAAGTAGCCATATCTAGAAAAACAGTTTAAAGCACTTTAACATTTTTCTATAAACAATAGATAAGACAAAGAGAATGAGAGGACCTACTTGTACTTTCACTTTCCTCTTGCATCCTTTGTACCAGTCTTGTCGCTCCTTCCCATACTTAACACACTTGAGAAATACCTATAAACATCAACAGAAGACAAAGAACCAATCAAAGCAAAAGATCTATTAATTATAACTAAATGGAATCAGATGCATTCACACATATAAGCATCACATATCAAGATAAGCATATGGAAAAAGGTGTAAATACTTTATTGAATAGTAGGAAGAATTACAACCATGAAGCCTGATTCGAAGTCACTCCTCCAGCTTTGGTTCCATCCACATCACATCATAAGCATGACATTTCGGCAGCATAATGACACTTACAATAGTCTCAATTCTCAAACTAACATTATTTCCTTATAATTCATCAAAGTCCAGCCCCTGATCACTTAGATGAGTGCTCAATTTATAGGAAGATGGAGGAGGTTTTGTCATCAATGAAGGTATTTAATGACCTTCCATAGTTAGAATTACTTCCATGGAGGAAGGGATGAGAGGATAAGAGGTATCTTAACTCATTCCTCATCCATTTTCGAGCTCATAGGAGATGATAAGTGTGGGAATCTTCGAGAAGGCTCCAGAAGATAAGAATATTCCCCAAATCCTATGTGAATTTTGCTCAAATTCACCTAGTGCAGGTCAAAGAGGGCCTAAGTTCTCTATAGAGCACCCTGGCATGGACTTAACTACTCTGTAGCACACCCTTGCATGGGCCTACTTTGGTTTGTCCCTCTAGAGGTCATTTCAGGATGTCTTCAGGCCATGAAACTGTCTCGGAAGGAGGCATTCAAAAGATTGATTTGTTTAGGGCATGTAGAAACTGAAATTAGGGTTTGATGAGCCCTAAAACACTAATCTAGATGATGGGAGTGATGTGCCCAAATGGATTTGTAATAGTTTCCCCCTAAAGCATGAAGTAGAAAATGTAAATGTCAAATGAAATGCTTTATGATGTGATGAGGATGTTCCGAAGTGGATGGTGACCTGCATCAATTACAATACATAATCTCATGATATTTTGGATTTTTCATGAATTGTTGAGGGAAGGCATCCCCATGCTCAACATATAAAATTTTCATTATATGTACATAGATAGTCATCTACAGATATAGACCCATGGAAGGATGACCATCAGTGTAAGTCCATTGTACATATGATTTAGTACTCCTGAAATCGCAGCTCGGATGGACAAAACTAGATGCGAGGCCTTCTATCCCATTCAATCGTTCACCGAAGTACGAGTCTAACCATGTGAATATGTGATTTGAAGTCGAACATGGGAAGACACCATCTGATTACCAGCTGATGATGTAAGTTGTTAAAAGACGTGAGAGAAATCACCGATAATGATAATGATTCTCAAGGTACTGCAATACATTTTGCATGCTATGAATGTATGTTTTGATGTCGAACACCATACAAAGTCTTTCAATCAAAGGCCAGTGATGTCAACCCATCGTCAAAAGCGAGAAACCTTCCATTTATGTACGCAAGCCTCAAGGTACTCGAAGGGTGTTTCTAAGTCAACTTCTTGGATAATGAATTGATGTTTACAAGAAGCGATTCATTGCAGGAGGGCCTTGATGTATCCCACGTCATTGACATGAAACGATTCCTCTTGCTCTTGAGGGCTCTAATTCCTCTTGCTCTTGAGGTCCTTCTTCTGTTGTTTGCTCACTATGTCCCTGTGTTTCCCTTTGATATTTGGATTCTCCTAGCACTTGTAAAAAGGAATCTTCATCAAGTCTTCTTTCTAAATCAATCAACATATTATTGATAACAACTTCTATGCTATCTCGGTCTACGAAAGTATTCTCCACCCATTCTAGTTGATTTGCATACTACTCTATTTCAAGAATTCTGTGGTGGATATAAGCAGATAATTTGTTCTTTTGTCTCCTATTGCAGATGAACTCTAAAGGGTCATATCTCCATATAAAACTTTGTTCCAGTTTTAGCCTTTGGAAGAATTTATTCTACGTTGAGATTTCTTCTTGGCCTTCACAAAATGTGCCTCATTTGAATTAATCATTTGCATGTAGTACTCCAAAGCAAACAATGTCATGGGGAGGTATCTTGGTAGTCTGTAGGGTGCTAAATCACATCCATATATTCTGATTTCAGTGTGATTTTGGTATAGGTACCAATCTCCCACTCTATATTGTTTGGACAACTGCAAGACCCTCCTGATATCTGCACTGATTCTAGGGGGAGGACTTCCTAACATCATAGTTTCCACTAGGTGCACAAAATGATCTATGAAATCTGTGTAAGAATATGAAGAATCATATAGGTGGATTAATGAAGTCGAGAAGACGACTAATCTAGGGTTTCCTCTGGTATCAATATTTTGGAGTGTGAATGGGAACTTATCAACTTGATAGTACAGGAAAAGACGATATAAAACTAATGAATATTTGAACACTCTTTCATTGTCCATCCTCATGAATTGATCATGCATGTTATCTGCAATGAACTTAACATAGTCAAGCATGATGGCAGGGGACTGTCCGGGAATGTAAATGGGCATAAAGGCTATAATAATCTCATCAACAAATTCACTTGTAGTCTGGCCTAACACACTGGATATCATTTGTATGATGTCTTGGCCAAAATCAGAGAATATGGTTGACATGTATGGGGGAGGGTCCTTTGGAATGTATTTCTCTTCCCTAATGAAGGTTTGGAATAACTGAGCAAGTTTGATGGAGGTGAGTGTAGGGAATCTATTAAGCAAATCTCCAACAGAAAGGGGGTTCAGGTTTTGGCCTGGTTGCAACTGCAACATTTCATTTATAGATTCAGTAGTGATGGTAAATAATACAGAATGGTCAGGGGTCATCACTACTCTTTGGCTGGGACTATAGTTCATATGGAAATAGTGGATAATCTCTGTGAAGATATGAACTCTAGCGAATTGGTACTTGGGTAAACCGGATTCCCAAAGACCTATTTCGTCTGCATGGTTTAGGTACTGGTCTCTGTACCTGCAATATAATTTTAATGGGGATTCTTGGACAAAGGTATCTTTAATATAAAAATCTTTATCTGCCAATGGGAGATGGTCTAAGTCCCTGTGGGGAGTAGAAATTGGTAGGATATTTAATGCAATTGGACCAGCCATACCTGGTTCTTGAGGATTCAAGGATAGGGGCGAAGGGTTTTCAGTAAAATTGGGGGCAAATTTGGTTCAATTTAGAGTATTTGAAGTCACTGGGAAATTTTTCACTGAATTACTTAGTATTTTTAAACCAATTAAGTAAAGGTTCGGGAATGAAACAGGGTTTCTCATTGAATTTGGGTAAATACCTGGTTTCAGATTTGGACGGTTTGACGGGCGACTGTGCACAGTTTGCAGGGAGCGTACATGACCGAAAGGTGGTCTAGAGTTTTAGCAGCTTCAGCAGGTTGGCAGTTGGACGTGGGTTGACGGTTGCATGTACTTTGGTGCTTGCATGGAGGTTTGAGCAGTCTTTTTCACGATAAAACTAAAAACAATGAGTTTTTTTAGTTTTATTCCCAAAGTCAACTATTTTGGCGGGTACACAGGGAAAGGTACATTTGGTGTTAAGCGGGGGATGAGATGTTTTGTCGTCTAGTAGGAGGCAGTAAGTGGTTTCATTTCACACTACTTTTGGGCTAGAGTGGTTTTGGGGGGAGGCCACCTCATGCCATTCATCAAGCACCACATAGCAGTGGAGTGAATAGTGAAACCACCTATATCGGGTGGGTAAAGGTTAGCCTTCGGAGGCCGCCCGATATGATCGTTGACTGTAGGATCAAAAGAGACTTGATTGTACAATGATTGGGGCGGGGATTTGACATGGAGTTTAATGGAGGGCCTGACGGAGGTTTAAGCGTGGCGAGATTAATTAACTGTGGATTATGGAGGTTTAATGGCATTGGGAGTGATTTCATTAGTGGAGATAGATTATTAATCAACCACAAATTGATTAATCAATCTCTTTTATTTGGCAGAGGGTTTTGGTTATTAATTAGCTATTGATTGACTTAATTAACTCATTAATCATCCATTAATAAAGTTTATGTTTCGAAATTTTAGGGACGGGATGTTATAATTAAAGGAATTTAATGAATACACACGGGAGAGGGTATTTTTGGGAAATATATGAATAAAATTAAAAGTTAATATGAACGAAAGTGGTAAATGGATTTAGCGCTAAGTACAATGTACATTTATAATTCATTGGCTTTGTATAAACACATTATAACTTAGGCTTAGTGTTATTTTTGTGGGTTTTCTTAGGAAAAGGGGTTTGCTTGGGGGTCGATCACTTTTCTAAGGTTTTATCCTTAGGGAAAAGGGGGTTACTTGGGAAAATGAGTGAATTATGGAGGGGGTGAATGCTTGAGAGGGGACTTTTAATACTTAGGACCTACAAGTTATTGGGCCAAGGGTCCGGTCCCTCCAGAACTCAGAAAAATGTAATGAATGAGGGAGGTTAATCAATTGACTTTGTGTACTTTGGTAAATGCTCAATTATCATCCATACTTTAGAAATTTGATGATGAAGGTAAATGATATGATCTTATCTAATCAATTATCACAATTCTGCAACCATTCAACTACTTACCCATCTACTCATCCTACCATTGTTTCTACTTTTTATTAGGGCGCAATTAAGCTGGAAAACCCTTATCAAAACCTTTTTCTTTTATTTTACAAAAGAAATCTATCTAAGTCTAACCTTATTGCATCCAAGGGCTCAGATTAAACAGTTGAGCTCCTTTTATTTACTCTACCTATCTACTTATTTGCCAAGATTAAACAATTTGGTCAGATTTTATTCTTTATCTATAAACATGAAATTTAAAACATGAAGTAGCCAAGTTTAAACACTTTGACTATCCAAGGATTGTGGCAAAAGTAACAAGCTGCGCACAATCTTATTATTCTACATCAAAAGTAAATGGTAGTGCTATTTTGACTTGCACACTTTCATGGTCTTTTTTCTTTCTTGGGGTTCATTGTTTTCATCTTTTTTGACCTTTTTCATTCTTTTTGTCCTTTGATTTTTCTTTTAGGACATACCCTCTTTACATTTTTTTTTTTTTTTTTTTTTGAATATGGAAAACATTTGCAAGAAGCGAAGGTATGTACATATTATATATTTGACCTCAACCATTCAAAAATTATGACTCCTATTGGTATAGGAAAATAACAGATCCCACTGCAAACCTTCTGCATGTTTTTATTTTGCTGTTTGTCGCAGATTTTAAGTGTACAATCGTGAAGACCTTCGCAAGTCCATGGTGCTAACTCACACCGACTGTGAAAACAAGTGAGGGGCTGCATGGAGGTCGAGAGAAGGTTAAGTCCTAGCAGAGGCTGACAATAGAAGGCTGATTGGAGGTTGAGATTTGCCGAGGAGGCCATGGTAGAGGCCATGAAGAAATCCATGGTGATCTCCGTGCGTGCTACGAGATCAAACAATATTTGAGATCAACGATCTCTGTCTTTGACATAGATCTGGGGTAAATCTAACATTTTTGTTTTACCTATCAAAATTTTTTTAATCGCCAATATGCATAATCAAATGTTTGAAACATGCTTGAATGAGCATAATAAGCTCGATGGCTCCAATTATGTGAATTGGAAATTCAAAATGTAGACTCTGATAGAAGTGCAGAATACTTGGACGATTGCAAATGGGGATGAACAGAAGCCAGCAGCTGGATCAGCATCAGTCCCAGACTGGGAGAAATGAGAAGGAAAATCAAGGATGTTGGTGAAGATGTCAGTGAAAGACAGTATCATACTACACATCAGAGAATGTAAATCAGCAAGCGAAATCTGGGGAATATTAAAGGATTTGTATGAGATTAGGAGCACAAATCATCTTTTGTTTCGAAAGAGCAAGATCTTATCCCTGAAGATGGAGGAGAATGAAATAGTTGCTTCCTTCATAGCAAGGATGAAGGATCTGAAGAACAAATTGTCGTACATTGGTGAAATAGTTGCAGATAAAGATCTTGTAACAATCACCATGAAAGGTGTGACCGATGACTACCAAATGTTCATCACTGGGATAAATGCGAGGGAGAAAATCTTGAAGTTTGAAGAATTGACAGGAATATTGATGCAATAAGAGGAAAGAATATTGACTCTGAAGCCCCAGAGTGTCGATATTTCATTGATGGAAAAAAAGAACTTCAAAGGAAAAGGAAATCCACAACAGCAAAACGAAGGAAGCTCATAGAAAATACCAAATCCGACCCAAGGTATCAGTCCAAATAGAAACAAATCTGTAATTAAATATTTTTATTGTGGAAAGCTTGGTCATATAGCTAGGGAGTGCAGGAAGAAGAAATATCATGAAGAACAACAGAGGCAGAAACGACATGTAGGTCATCTCGTGAATGATAATCATGACCAGAACTTCAGATTGTTCATGGAAGACTTTGATGAGAATGTTGATGCAAACATCTAGTATGTATATTCAAGAGCATCAACACATATGATAGGAAATAAGCAATGGTTCAAAGATTTTAAAGAAATCAATGACGGAGCACAAATCTACCTAGGTGATGATATAAGTCATCAGATCAAAGGGTGTGGGAAAATTTCTACCATTTTACCTAATGGTAATGTAAGACAAATTCATAATGTCATGTATGTGCCCAGTGTAACAAAGAACTTGATTTCTGTATCCATGATTACAGATCAAGATCTTAAAATTGAATTTTTTAAATCTAACTATTATATTAAAGATCTGCTAGATGGCATGAAGACAATTGCTACAGGAATTTGAATAGGAGGTCTATACAAATTGGATGTAAGACCAACACCAGTTTGAGCTTTAATAACATCGGATTTGACTACAGAAGAGTTGTGGCATCAGATATTTGGTCATATCAACTACAATGATTTGATGTTACTTTAGAAAAAGGAAATGGTAAGAGATCTTCCTATGTTAAAACAAGTGCATAATGACTGTGATTCTTGTACATTAGGAAAGATGCATAGAGAATAATTCTTTGTTCAAGCAGAGAAGAAACAGAGAGATATACTTGAATTAGTGCCAACATATCTTTGTGGACCCATACAAACAAAGTCATTAGGAAGTGCACTGTATTTTTTACTATTTATTGATGACTGCACAAAGTTTTCTTGGGTATATTTCTTGAGTAAGAAGAGTCACACATTTGAATACTTTAAACAGTTCATAAATATGATTGAAAAGCAAACAAGGAAGTAGATAAAAATTCTCCGCTCCGATCAAGGGGGAGAATACAAGAAGGATGAGCTTATCAAGTATTGTAAAGACCATGGGATATTACAACAATTCACAATACCCCATACTCCTCAGCAGAATGGAGTAACGGAAAGAAAGAAAAGAACATTGGTGGAATGCGCTAGAAGCATGTTGAAAGGTAAGAATCTTTCGAATAGTTTTTGGGCTGAAGCATTGAATACTGCGGTTATTTGAAAAATAGTAGTCCTACAAAGAGTCTTGAGTTTAAAAATCCTTATGAAGCATTATATGGATTTAAGCCTGTAGTAAAACATTTAAGACTATTTGGGTCTAAAGCATTTGCCTATATTCCAAAGGAAGATAGAAGAAAACTAGATTCAAAAGCCATCAGATGTACGTTTATAGGGTATTGTTCACAATATAAAGCTTATAGATTATTTAATCCCTATAAACACAAGATTTATGTTAGTAGAGATGTCATATTCCATGAGCAGGATCATGAAGAATTTGATAAGCACAATGAGGAATGGGATATTCCGTTCTTGGTGGAAGAAGAAAGTGAAGAAACAGGAAACAATCAGGATCAGCAGACAAGGGCAGAAGATGAAAAACAACAGATACAGTAGCAACAATAGCAAATATAGTAGCAGCAGCAGTAGCAGGAAGAAAAAGAAAATGGTGATCATACAAGGTTTGAAGCTACCCAACCAATCATGAGATCAGGTAGGAAAGCTCAATTGCCTGCAAGATAAATGGAAAATGGTTTTATAACTAGTATGATGAATGTTGTTAAACCTTCTAGTTATAAGGAAGCAAATGAATGTAGTGAATGGAAAACAACTATGGAACAACAATATGAATCTATAATCAGGAACAACACTTGGGAACTGGTTGAACTTCCTAAAGGGAAACAAACCATAGGTTGTGAATGGTTGTATAAACCCAAGATTAACGTAGATGGAACCATAGATAAATTAAAATCTAGATTGGTAGTAAAGGGGTATTAACAAAAAGAAGGCATTGACTATGAAGAAACCTTTGCCCCTGTAGCTAAAATAAATACCATCAGAATGTTGATTTCTTTAGCTACTAAGAAACATTGGATGATTCACCAACTAGATGTAAAGTTAGTATTTTTAAATGGAGAATTGAAAGAGGAGGTCTATTTAGAGAAACCTGAAGGGTTTGTCAAGAAAGGGAAAGAACATTTAGTCTGTAGATTAAAGAAATCTTTATGGACTGAAGCAAGCACCCAGTCTTCATATGAAAAGATTGATTCATTTTTTCTGCAATTTGGCTACAACAGAAGTAAAAACGACCCTAATCTATATACCATGCAAGATGAACAAGGGCACATAGTGTTGATTTCTTTGTATGTAGATGATTTGATTATTACAGGTGATGCTACTTATCTAATCAAAGAAATCAAGCAACAGATGTCACAGGTGTTCGAAATGAAACACCTTGGTGAATTAAGATTTTTTTGGGTCTTGAGATCTGGAGAGATTTAGGACAAACATTTATGTCCCAGGGAAAGTATGTCAAAGGACTATTAGAAAGATTCAGGATGGATCAGTGTAAGGTTGCAATAGTACCATTATAGAAGAACATTAAACTGTAGAGTGAGGGTGGCTCTAAAGAGGCAGATGTGACACTTTACAGATAGCTGGTTGGGAGCTTAATATACCTAACCACTACTAAACCAGATTTGGCTTATGCAATCAGTGTGCTAAGTCAATACATATCCAAGCCACTTGAAAGTCATTGGAATGTAGTGAAATGTGTTTTGAGGTCTCTACAAGGTACTATAGATTATGGTATTATTTATACGGATTCCTCTGTTATTAGATTGACAAGATTTACAGATTCAGACTGGGTTGGAAATGTAGATGATCGTAGATCCATAACAGGCTATGCATTCAACATTGGATCTAGGGTGATTACATGGAGTAGCAAGAAACAAAACACAGTTTCCTTGTCTTCAGCGGAAGCAGAATATCAAGCTATGTGTGCAGCAACATGTGAGGTAGTTTGGTTGTAGATACTTCTCCATGATGTTGGGGAAGAATAGAAATATGTAACAACAATCAAATGTGACAATCAGAGTTCAATCAAATTTGCGAATAATCTAGTGTTTCACAAGAACACTAAACACATTGATACTCAATTCCACTTTATGAGGGAAAAAGTGCAATAAAAAGAAATCCATTTGGTATATTGTAATACATGTGATAATGTTGCAGACATTTTCACTAAGCCTCTTGGAAAAATCAAATTTGAAATGTTTAGGGAGATGTTAGGCATATTTGTGAACCCCTTCTCCACTAAGGGGGAGTGCTTGAGATAATGGAGAATATCTTAGAATAGTGTGTTGGTTCACGAGACCTCAGGATAGGAATTCGTTCCTATTTTTTCGGTTATGGTTCTAACTTCCCTAAATCTACAATTACTATATAATGTGTGATGTGCATGAACAATTTAGAGCATTCTACAAAGCTAGACTCTCCTGGTTCAGACTCTCTTTCGTAGAGCTGACCAGTGGGTTTCGTTTTATTTAATACAGAACATTGCATTTTTATCAAAGAGATGAATTTAAAGCAGCCATGAAGAAATAATTTGAGATGACATATCTCAGTCTTATAAAATATTTTATTGTCATAGAAGTTGAGCAGTCTGAAAAAATGAATTTTTATTTGTCAAAATAAATATGCTAGAGATTTGTTGAAAATATTCAGGATGGAGAATTGCGAACATTACAAAATTAAGGATGATGAAGTATCATATGTGAATCCAACTCTATTAAAAAGATTGGTTGACAGCCTCATGTATTTCACAGTTACAATACCAGATATCATGCAAGGAGTGAGTTTGATTTCCATATTTATGGAGACTCCAAAAGACACACATTGGAAGGAAAAAGAATTATGAGATACATAGTAGGAACTACAGATTGTGGCATAATGTATGCAACCACAGAGAAAGTATTTGATTGGATATATAGATAGTGATTTTGCAGGTAGTTTGAATGATAGGAAGAGCACTTCTGGTTATTTGTTCCATCTTGGTTCATGTGTGATTTCATGGGCATCTAAGAATCATCCTATTGTGACAATTTCGTTAGTAAAAGCATAATATGTAGCAATGACATCAGCATCATGCCAAATAGTTTGGTTAAGAAGAGTATTGGATGGAATTAGGTAGAAACAAAAAGGATCAACAACAATATATTGTGACAACACCTCAGTGATTGCACTACCTAGGAATAATGTGGTTCATCAAAAGGGCAAGCGTATTGATACAAGATATCATTTTATTAGAGAACTAGTGAGCAATGGAGAAGTCCACTTGAAGCCTTGTAATTCTAGTGATCAAATGGATGATATATTCAGTAAGACATTAGCGAAAAAAGTATTTGAATTTCATAGAGGAAACTTGGGTGTTGTAAGCCTAGTTGAGACATAGACCAAAGGCATGTTTGAGTTGTCACGAGTCATGTCTTAGTTTAGTGGTTGTAATTAAGGGGAGTGCTAAAGATAGCTAATTACTCATGAGTAAGTCTTATTTGAAGTAAAGTCAAATTTAGTGTGTGGTTGCATGTTAATTTATTTCGGTTGACTCGCTAGTCAGAAAAAATTTAAATACCCTTCAAATTTTGTGTGATCAATTGAAGAGTTGCAACTCGTGTTATTCTGTGTGTGAACTTTTGTGTTATTATATGCCTTTCCTCCTCCAACTTTCCAATAGTACTTTCACTTGAGCATCTAGGAATTAGTATTTTTGTGGAAACAAAATTGTGGACAAAAATGTTTCTAAGTGGGTGGTTTTTCTACTTTCAAATAATTGCTACGAGCAGCTGCAAAGTATGACCCTTTGGTCTGAACTGCACCTATGGTTGGCCTTGTTCGTCTCTTTCTTGTTCGAATTTCCTTCCAGGAAATAGGGCCTTTTGAGGTCTCTTTGGTTTTAGAATAGTTTGGGTTGTCGTCCACCAAAAGCACATCTATTTTAATCTTTATTCGGAAGGTATATGGTCTGCAGCACAAAACCTTGTTTTAAGATCATAATGCAAATCTTGTACAATAACTAGAGTATAGAGTACAATCATCTAATATATGTATGGATTTGATTAGTTAAGAAGTAGTTTAATAATTTTCGAAAAACAAAGACCAAAATTACAAACGTAATATATGGTATTGCAAATTCTGACTGGAAATTGAAGTACTTTAAATCAATACACAATCCCAAAACATAGATCATTGATTTGTTATTCTACAATGTAGGCCTCTTTAGCCTCTTAGGAAATACATTGGCTTAACTTTTGACATACAAAACTCAATCTTGTGGCATAAAATATCTTACTAGTTGCACTTTGCCACGGGAAATTATAAAAGGATCATAAACCTTTAGCTTAATGAGGGAGGTGATTGTATGAACCTACCATCCATGGTAAAACTTAATCAGAATATCAAAAGTGAAAAAAGGCTGAACACTTAATATTATGCCAAAAAAAAACATGCAGGTGATTGTATAAACATATCATCCCAGGTAAAATTTAATCAAAATATCTATTTAATGAGAACTGGAATTTTAATTTTTACAGAATGTCGAACAGAAGTGGTATGGAAGCTGCAATGGGAGCATCATGGTTCTCTAAACAAGATTTGGGTCATATATTCAATACTCTTCCGCATGTATATTGGCATACTAATTCTCCATCTATGCACTACAACAATTAATGGACGTGGCATTAGATACAACCGAATGATCGTCATGGGATGACTTAATAAGTGTGATTTATTTCTGAGATTGAGCATGTGAGGCAATTGTCATATACAATTTATTATTGTAGTCTTCCCATCCTAGGATGGTGAGATATCCTTGAGGCCTTTCAAATTTGTTTCTTGGAATGAAAATGGAATCCCTGCAAAGCTTGCATACTCCGACAACCTTCTTTCGGTATGACCACAAGACTAGACCAGAAACTAACTCATCCTCGTAATTTGTTGTGATTCTCAAGTGACCATTAATGGCAGCCATTGCATGCCCTCCTTGATATTGAAGTCAATCATCCCATGACAACCATTCAGTTGTATCCAATTCAATGTCCAACTGTGTTGGGAATAATACTTAATTAGTTATGTAAATTGTTGACAAATTAGTCAGCAAATTTTGTGTTCTGTGCAAAATTAAGGCAACAAATTTTTAAGTGGTTAGTGCTGGAAATTAGCTATAGTGCCAATAGATTTGTTTCAAAGTTGATTGATAATAATTTTAGTAATAATTTTACTATATAAGAATGTAGTTAATGGTTTAATTAATATATGAGATTTACAATAGTTTTTAGCTCACACAATAACTATGTTTTATTTGTTTT
>APFE030090371.1:129285-201092 GCA_000404065.3 Pinus taeda
ACATATTTATACATGCCGAAGCATCCAATACCATGGACCGAAAACCATCGCGTCCAAAACCATGAACCGAAAACCATAAGTAGGTTTGCCCAACCTAATATAGGGTCAAAAAAAAATTTTCTCGGGGCGCTGCCCGAGACCCCATAGAGGGGGGGCTACTTGCCCCGCTCAAACCCCCCAGACAGGGGGGGTTGCCACCCCCTCGCTGCGCAATTGGCGCGACGAAGGGGGGGGCTCCGCCCCCCCTCTAACTCCCCGATTCACTATGTAGGTTAGTCGTGGAAAGAATATAACACAACCCAACAAAGAGAATGAGAGAAAAAGACATGAGCTTTTCCATATTCGAGTTATTTCCAAGCATCAAAAGATAGATACTTTGTTTTGATAGTGGCTCACAAGTAAATTTGATTTCTGAAGCAATTGTAAAGAAATTGGGATTACTAACTACACCTCATAAAAAACCATACCCATTAGGTTGGTTGAGTGATAAAGCACAGCTACAAGTGATTAGACAATGTAAACTTAAGTTTTTTTTTTGGGTCAGCATTTATAGATGAGGTTGAGTTAGATGTAATTCCTTTGGATATATGTGGAATTGTTTTAGGAAGTTCCCACTTATATGATAGAAAAGCTATTTTCTATAGAGCCGAGAACAAGTATCTCCTTGTTAAAGACGGAATCAAATATATTGTAAGAGCTCATAAGCACAGGGATAATTATACTATCATAAACTTAGGGCAGATGAAACAAATTATAAATTCATGCAAGCAATTTTTACTGATGGTTGTAAAGGAAAAGAAACCTGATAAAACCAATGTATTTGAGGGCTGTGATGCTAAACAACAAGCTGATTTAGAAAAGTTTGTTTCAGAATAGGATTTCTTGTTTCAAGAACCTAAGGGTCTGCCACACAAAAAGGGAATAGTACATGATATTAATTTGCAACAAGATGATCCATTGCCTGACATCGGAATGTATAGGTTGTCTGCTTTGGAGAATGCAGAGATCAAGAAGCTGGTGCAGGAGTTGCTCGAGAAAGGGTTTATCAGACCTAGCACATCACCATGTGGATCTCCAATCATTTTGGTAGAAAAGAAAGATGGCTTGTGGAGAATGTGAATTGATTACTGGGCACTGAACAAGATAACAATAAAAAATGGTTATCCCCTTCCTCGCATAGATGATCTATTAGATCGATTGAAGGAAGTTGTTTATTTTTCCAAGTTAGACTTGCATAGTGGATATCAGCAGGTTAGAGTTGCAGAACAAGATGCATGGAAGACTACCTTCAAAACAAAGCAGGGAGTGTATGAGTGGCTAGTTATGCCTTTTGGCTTAACTAATGCTCCTGCTACTTTCATGAAATGATGAATGATGTACTCAGACCTTTCCTTGATGATTTTGTTATTGTATATCTAGATGACATTCTTATATTTAGCAAAACGTGGGAAGAACACTTAAAGCATGTTAAGCAGAAATTAGATGTTTTGAAAAGAGAAAAGATTTATGTTAAACTCTCAAAATGTGAATTTGGAAAAACATCCTTGAATTATTTGGGTCACATAGTAGTGGGTGGTAAATTGAAGATAGATCCCTCTAAGGTTGCAGTCATTGCAAACTAGCCTAAACCGAGGTTTGCCACAGAAGTTAGAAGCTTCTTAGGAGTAGCACAATATTGGAGAAAGTTTATTTCTAACTTTTACTTAATTGCAGCTCCCGTACATGCTTTAACAAGATTGAACAAGGTGTTTCAGTGGGGAAGCAAATAACAGAAAGCCTTAGACACCTTGAAATAAAAGATTAGTACAACACCTATACTAGTACTACCTAATCTTCAAACACCATTTGATATCCAAACAGATGCCAGTGACTATGCCATGGGAGCAATGTTGACACAACATGATAAACCCATATGTTATCATTCTGAGATGTTTAACTCTGCAATAGTCAACTATCCCACATATGATAAGGAATTGTATGCATTAGTACAGAGCGTGAAAAAGTGGAAACATTACTTAATGGGCAAGGAAATAGTTATACATACTAATCATCAACCACTTCAATATCTACACTCCCAAACTAAGTAGTAGCAATCAAGACACTACAGATGGATGGGGTTCCTACAGTAGTTTCATTTATCAGATATAAAAAGGGATACATAATAAAGTTGCAGATATGTTATCTAGACCCATTATATATGCATCTACTATAGTTAAGCATAATTATGTATTGCATGAGAGCTACATTGAACAATATGCTCAAGATATAGACTTTAAAGATGTATATGCAACTTTAAGTCAAGGCAAACGAGTAGAAGAATTGGATTATCACATTAAGGACAAACTCTTGTATCATTGTGGGAAGCTATGCATTCCACAAACTGAAAGAGTAAAGATAATACGAGAGGCACACACTTCTCTAATATCAGGTCACTTTGGGGTAAGTAAAATATTTGCACAGGTGCAAAGATTTTGTTATTGGCCAAAAATGAGCAAGACAGTTTCTAGATATGTAAGAGGGTGTACTATGTGTGCTAAAAGCAAGCCTAGCAATAGGAAACTAGGCTTATACACTCCATTTCCAGTTCCTTCTCATCCTTTGGAAAGTGTTTCCATGGACTTTGTTGGAGGACTGCCTAAATATAGGAAAGGTCATGATTATCTATAGGTTATTGTGGATAGGTTTAACAAAATGTGTATTTTGATACCTTGTAATAAATAGATTACAGCTGAACAAACTGCAAACTTATTCTTTCAGCATGTATGGGTTCATTTTGGATTACCCACTTCCAATATATCTGATCGAGATACCTGATTTGTGGGGTTGTTTTGGTTAGTTCTATGGGAACTGATGGACACCAAACTGAAGAAAAGAAAAACTTTCCATCCACAAACCAATGACCAGACAGAAGTAATCAACAGGACAATGATCTAGTTGCTTAGGGAATATTGTAGCAAGCATATCAAGCTTTGGAATGAACATTTGTGTTATGTGCAACATGCTTACAACCAAGCCAAACATTCTTCTACATAGAGATCTCCTTCTGAGACCTATTTTGGTTTCACACCAAGGTCTCCCTTGGATTTTGTCTTTGGTAAAGACACAGAAGTTGATGGACACAGTGATGTGGACAAGGAAACTAGGTTCATTGAACAAATCCAAGAGATCCATCAGGCAGTACAAGAACAACTGAAAAGGAGCCAGGCCAAATAGAAGGCAAGGCATGACAAGCATCGGATGGAGCATAGTTTCCAAGTTGGTGATCAAGTCTGGTTGTATATCAGCAAAGACAGGATGCAAGGTGAAGCTAAAAAGCTAAAACCAATAAGGTATGGACCTTTCAGGATCCTTGAGAAAATTGGTGAGAATGCATTTCGCCTTCATTTACAAGCTTACATGTACATCTACTCAGTCATTAATGCAGACAGCTTGAGACTATTTGAACATTCATTAATTGAAGATCCTGAAGAGAAAAGTCAATTGCCTTCTATTGATGACATATTACCTGAATATCTTAATGAATTGCAGGAAGACACAGTTCTAGACAGAAAGGTGAGAACAACGCGTAGGAGAGATGTTGAATACCTCAGAATTGGACTTAAGGGTTCAAATCCAAGCAATGCAAAATGGATAGAGATTGGACAGTTGAGAAAGTTGTATCCTCACTTAGTCGATGCTTGAAAACCAACTTTTGGTGGTCCAAAAGCTTTTTTAGTGGGAAGGTCGTGATTCGAATTGGATCCTCAAATAATTCCATGATTGGTCAAAATAAATGATAGACTTCAAGAAATCTTATAGCTATCAGAAATAACCTCTGAATAATGGAAATTTGCACCCAACACGGAACAATGAGGACCTTTGGTCAAAGCGTGCTCAACGTTGGCCCATGGAGACCACGCATGGCGCAAAAATGGCAATCGGGAAGCTCAGATCCAGAAATGGAGGCTGTTTCTGATACGTGATTCACTGGGAAAAACCCCTCAAGAAGGAAAATCCCCGAGCACTTGGTCACAAGGAAAACTGGAAAACCATGGGAAAGCGCTAAAAACGATATGGCGGGTCCTACCCTCAAAACCAGCAGAATACGAAAGGCATTTCAAGTAGTAAGCAGGTTTGGTTGAGGACCCAACGATTCCATACACCGAGTGACGCGTGTCGAGCGGATGAGAGAGAAAAACTACTTACATCGCAGAGTAACGGTCAAGCAACTCAACCGTGCGATATGAGCGAAGACCATAGGATTTGGCGGCCTCCAGATCAACAACGAAGGTTCAACCTGATGGATGACTGGACCCGAGTGAGAAATAAACTGTGGGGCATAAGATTTGAAGCTTGATTTGACCGACGAGTTGAGAGAAGGATCTGTTTCACAGGCATCTGGGAAATAACAGAAATAACGATCGTTCAGGAAGAACTAACACTCAGTTCGCAAAGAGATAGGTGGCCACCTCTCTGCAAAACGTTACACAACGATGATGACGCAGGGTAGAGGAGTTCCAACATACAGAGGCAGTCGATCCAAAGAGTCGGGAAGCAGAAACTAATAGTTGGGAGGAATGAATTGGCTTTAAAGCCACGAGCAGATAGTGAGGCAGAAAAGAAGCCGAAGGTTGAGAGGCACAGAAAGAGAGGCAAAATTGCAAAGAACAAAGAAGCTGAGTTGACCATTAGAGCAAAGGCAACATCAAGCAGACAAAGACCAATTGAGGTCGAAATTTAGTAAGGGGAGTTTGTGAACTCTAAGGACTTGGGAATTCCAAGTGCCATCCTACTGATCATTCTCTGTTAAGTGAGACTCAAATTGAGCTCCTTATTGTAAAACTCTTTTTTAAAGGCATAATAAACAGGCCACCACTAAAGGTTGGACCAGGAGACGTAGTCGAGGAGGATTGTGTGAGCTCCTTATTAAATTTTTGTTGTTTTTATATTTTGTTTACTGCGATCTCTTACTATTTCAAGTGTCTGTGTATTTCGCAATCTTATTAGTCCGTTGCCTAAAATAACATAGACACACCCCAGCACATGAGTTTGTAATACCTTCATTAATTTCCTGAGGTCACCTAGGGGTGATTTCAGATCAATCACTTATTTTTATCTTATGCCAAAGGTGAAAATACTAGTAAAGATGTTTGGTACCTACATTCTGGATGCTCTAAGCATATGACAGGGAATGAGAAGTTGTTTTTAGCAAAGGATGGAAATTTCAAATCCAAGATCCAGCTTGGTGATGATAAATCATTGGAGGTTGCTCCCAAAGGAGCTATGGAGGTCCAAAAAAAAGAAGGTATAAAGAGTATTCATGACATTTATTATACTCCACAATTGAAGCATAATTTGTTGCGAGGAGGGCAGCTATGTGAGAAAAATTATAAAGTAGTCTTTGAAAATAAGACATGTACTATCTATGATAAGAATAAGGGAAATATGGTGATCATTGTTGTGCCTATGACAAGAAATAGGATGTTTCCCTTGAGGTTTGATGAACATAATAGCAATCTTGCAAATATGGCTTATGAAAATTCAAGTTGGTTATGGCATCTCAAGTATGGGCATTTAAATTTTCACAGTTTGAAGTTTCTAACAACACATGCATTAGTTTCTAGTTTGCCCAAGGTAGAAGAGGATAAGGAGGTTTGTGAAGGATGTGCTAAAGGAAAGCATGCAAGGGAAAGGTTTCCAAAGGGAACTGCATGGAGGGCTCATCACCCACTTCAGCTTGTTCATGTAGACATATGTGGTCCTATGAAGACTAAGAGTTTGGGTAAGTCATCATATTTCATCACTTTTATTGATGATTACTCAAAAAATTGTTGGGTATATTTTTTGAAGGCCAAAAATGAAGCCCTCGATACATTCAAGAAGTTCAAATCCCTTGTAGAAAATGAGAAAGGGTGCAAGATCAAATGTTTGCAAACTGACCGTGGAGGAGAATTCTCCTCAAAATCTTTCTAGATTTATTGCAATATGAATGGCATCAGGAGGTAGCATACTACAACATACACACCCCAACAGAATGACATAGCGGAAAGAAAAAATCATACTGTGGTTGAAATGGCAAGATGCATGTTACAAACTAAGGGATTGAGCAACTCTTATTGGAGAGATGCAATTGCTACAGCAGTGCACATCCTCAACCCTAGCCCCACCAGTGCACTGGAAAAGATAACTCCTTATGAAGCTTGTTATGGAAAAAGGCCTAATGTTAATCACTTCAATGTTTTTGGTCGTTTGGCTTATGTGCATGTACCTGATCAGAATAGAAAAAAGTTAGATGCAAACAGTGAGTTATGTATTTTTATTGGGTATAGTGAGACAAGCAAGACTTATAAATTGTATAATCCTCTAAATAACAAGCTTTTTGTCTCAAGAGATGTAATTTTTTATGAAGGGGGAGTTTATGGTCATAAAAAAGGCCATGTTGAGAAGACAAACTCTATTTTGAATGATGATGTAATTGTCGATAACGATCATGAGCAGCCAACTAATGTTTATGTAACTAGTGGCTTAACTCCACCAAGTTGCCCTTCATCAATTTCTTCAACATCAAGTTCAATTCCAACTTCTTCTCCAAGTTCTACAAGGAAGGTAAGAAGATTGAGTGATATCCATCAAAGGAGTGCAAATCAAGTACATGAAGAAAGCCCAACAAGTGAGATTATAGTCAATTTTTCTTTATTAGCCAAGGCTGATTTTGAACCATCATGTTTTGAAGATGCATGTACTAATGAGGTTTGGATGAAAGCCACACAAGAAGAGATGGATTCCATTCAAAGGAATGATACTTGGAAGTTGACAGAGCTTCCACATGACAAGAAAAAGATTGGTACCAAATGGGTTCACACAGAAGTATGGAATTGATTATGAAGAGACATTTGCACGAGTAGCAATATAGGAGACCATTAGAATATTGATTTCATTAGCAGTGCAGAAAAAGTGGAGCATACATCATATGGACGTGAAAAGTGCCTTTTTGAATGGGTACTTAGAAGAGGAAGTATATGTGGAGCAGCCACAAGGTTTTGAAGTGTAAGGAAAGGAGAATAATGTCTACAAGTTGAAGAAGGCTTTGTATGGCCTTAACCAAGCACTAAGAGCATGGTATGCTAGGATTGATGGATACTTTCACGGAAATGGCTTTGAGAGAAGTAAGGGTGATGCTACCCTTTACTACAAATAAGAAGGTATTGATATTCTAATCATAAGTTTGTATGTTGATGATCTATTGTATATGGGTAATAGTTTTAAGATGAATGATAAATTCAAAGTTGCTATGATGAATGAATTTGAGATGAAAGATCTAGGCACCATGAAATATTTTCTAGGAATGGAAGTTTATCAAAGTAAGGATGAGATTTTCATTTGTCAGACAAAGTATGCACACGATATGCTAAATAAATTTGACATGCTTGATTGTAATCCATCCCCTACTTGAACTGCTCATGGAGAGGTGTTATGTAGAGATGATGGCGCTGATTTAGTTCATAAGAAAACTTACAAAAGTATTGTGGGGAGCTTGATATTTCTAACCCACAAAAGGCATGATATTACATATTCAGTTTCCTTGTTTCAAGGTATATGACAAATCCATGTGAAATACATATGAATGCAACCAATAGGATTTTAAGGTATGTGAAAGACACTCTAAATTTTTGTATTCATTACTACTCTTTTGAAAAGTTCAATCTTGTTGGATTTAGTGATTCACATTTGGGAGGTAGTCTTGAAGAGTCCGCATCTGGAAATTGTTTCTCTTTTGGTTCTGGTTTGATGACATGGAGCTCAAAAAAACAAAGCATTGCTGCCCTCTCATCCACAGAAGCAGTTAACTTAGCATGTACACAAGCTATTTAGCTAAGAAAAAATTTGGAAGAAATTGGAGAAAAACAAATTCATCCTTCGGTGATTTATTGTGATAATGTAAGTGTCATCAAATTAGCAAAGAATCTAGTTCATCATAGTATCACATCAGGACAAAGCATTTTGACATGAAATATCACTTCATTAGAGATTTGGTGTAAAAGAAAGATATTGAATTGAAGCATATAAACACTGAAGATATCTTCACCAAAGTAGTTGCAAAAACTCAATTTTTGGCACTACGATATAAGATAGTAAATACTCATTAATCATTAAAGGGGAGTGTTGGGAATAATGCTTAATTAGTTATGTAAATTGTTGACAAATTAGTGAGCAAATTTTGTATTGTGTCCAAAATTAAGGCAGCAAATTGTTAGTGTGGTTAGTGGGGCAAATTAGCTGTAGTACTAGTAGATTTGTTTCAAAGTCGATTGATAATCATTTTAGTAATACTTTATAATTTTACTATAAAATGTAGTTAATGGTTCAATTAATATATGAGATTTACAACAGTTTTTAGCTTTTATCTGTTTATTATAATATATATATATATATATATATATTTTCTTCATAGTTATGTTAGCTTATCAGATAGCTTAAATAAGTCATTTCATATTCTACAAACTGTTTTAATAGGATAGATGGAGAATTATCATGCCAATCTACATGTTGCAGAGTATTGAAAATATGATCCAAATGCTGTTCAGAAAACCATGATGCTCCCATTCCAGCTTCTATTCTGCTTCTGTTCGACATTCTGTTAAAAATAGAGCTCCAGTTCTCATTAAAGAGACTTGCCTGCCTCAAACATCAGCATGACATCGTTATAAATAACGATCGATTTTCTACTAAAGTTAACCTATCACGATGATGCTCATGTTAGTCATACTGATTTGGCAACTGGCCGTGAAATTTTACTTTTCATAGAAAGTTTCAAGAATTTTAACAATCAATGGTCATGTTAAATTTGGGCACCGACCCTGAGATGCTATTTTTATTTATTTGGGGATTGGCTTTGAAATTTCACTTTTAATAGAATTTTTCAAGAATTTTAACAATTAATGCTTATGTTATTTGACTTTTCGACTTTTCATACAATTTTTCAAGTATTTTAACAATTTATACTCATGTTATTCTAATTGATTTGGGGGACTATTCCTGAAATTTGACTTTTCATAGAATTTTCCAAAAAGTGTAACAGATTTTTTCAAGAATGTTGACAATTTGTCCTCATGTTATTCTACTTGATTTGGCGGACTAGCCCTGAAATTTAACTTTCTCATAGAATTTTCCAAAGAATTTAACAATTAATGCTCATGTTCTATTAATTTTAACTACTATTTTCCTTGTTATAATCACATTAGATCCTGGGTCTTTTGTTACCATGATGGGATGTATTATGTGCAATATTAGTTTTAGAATCAATGTATGTGTTAATTTGAAGCCTTTTTGAATCATTGGATTTCATTGAATCATCTAATGGTTTTGAATTATATGATTGGAGTTCAAGGACAAATATGAAGTATTGTCTACTCTTATTATCATATCATGTTTATGTTTCCTGAAATTTAATCGGTTCATTTTACAATTACTTCAATTATCTTTATCCATACGAGGGGTTTATATCTAATATCAGTGGTTTTAAAAAAATTGAAGTTTAAATTTTTTGAAGGTGAATTTTTTTTTTCAAAGTTGAAAAATACAATTGGCAATTTGGCAATGCCTTTCAATCAATTGCTGTTTCCTCATAACTGAAGTAGTGGTCATTTCAAACACGCATGTTTTTTTTAATCTTTAAACCTTCAAAATTATAAAGGCATGCAATGTGCCAACTGTAATGCTTCATTCCTGCAGTACATTATTGACATTCAATATTAATTTCATCCGCATACCCTGTATGCAACACATCATACAAAATCAAATTCATCCGCATCTTGAGAATTTTGCAATAAAAAGAATTTATTTCTTTTTGGGTACATGGTTGACATACAAAGTTAAAACCATTTACATTTAAAATTTTCATAATGGAAAGAAGTAGATGCAATGTCCTATTTTTCTTGTTTTAACAAAATAAATAACGGATTAAACTAAAAATAAAAAGAAATAAAATAAATTAGATTATTAATTTATTTTATTTTATATTTATAAGATAAATTAAAAAAATTATAATTATTTATTAGTTTCAAATACATTTTTATTATATTAAAATATATAAATAAATATTAGCAATTTTGTTGCTAATTTATAATATTAGTTATGGATATGACTTTTTTAGTTAAATAATTATTATAATATTTTTTTTGTAATTAAGATAGTATATTACTTGGGAAAGTGACAGATTACAAAAAGAGTTGTGTGGAAAAGAACACAACACAAGACCTAGCTGAAAAGCTAGTGTTGGTCATAGCATAGGTTGTATTTACTGTACGACCCAAACAAAAGAGGGAACATAGTACAAAAGTGGAGCTGAAAGGTGTTCTCATTACAACTATTAAAAAAATCAGAAATTAGAAGTCGAAAAAGGAGAAGAATGCCTTATAATGGTCGACCATGCAAATATTGTTAACCTCCGTGACATAAAGGGTTTCGCGGTGGTGGAAGAACATACACATGGGAAGCAAAACAGGGAAGGAAACCGACTGCATCACTCCTGGTTGTTGGTGGCCTCATCCTCATCGAGACAAATGGGAGTCTACTCAGAGCTTCCCTCCTCCTGCCCGGTGATGACCCGATGACTCGTGGAGGTCCCAAGGTCCTCTTTCTTCACGCTCAGGGCTCCTTCAATAGTTGAATGGACCTTCGTTGTTGACTTATTCTTCATGAAAATTGTTGGGCCCTGAATAAGACCACCTTTTAACACTTATTTCATCCATTTTTACTCTTCTTTATCATGTCATTTATTATAATTTATTATATAAATCCATTTTATAATGATTTATGGTCTTATGGATGAATATTATTTATTTTCTTTTATTTCTAATAAATTGATGATTATGCATGATTTTATCAATGATAGTTTTAATAAATTGGTTGTAACATTATTCACCATTTTTAGCTTCCAATACAATTTCAAGGTTGAAGATTTGATCATTAAATATTTCAACTCAGAAATTCGCTGGAATAAGAAGCAATAGTTTTGCGGTTGAGATTTTGAGCAAATGAAGAACAATCTCGAAAATCCGGAACATGGGTTTTGTCCAAAACGGACCAAATTAACTTTAACCAAGAATGGTTTGCCCAAATTCGACGTGTATTGAGAGAAACGTAGGGTTCTTTGAGCATAATTCTCTGAGATTTGTTGTGAGGCCATTTTCCAAATCTCAGCTGCAAAGCCAAATTCACCTTGCTCTTATTGAAAAAAGAATGAAAATATATTTTCTCGTTGATCAATTGGTTGGAAACAATCAAATTTTGTAATAATGATCATAATGTAATCATCGCAGTTGTAACCGCTTTTTGCTCTCTGTGTATTTAAATTAGAACTGAAATCATAGAAGGGGAGGATGATGAATTCAAGGATAGATTCAAAATTATGATTTGAATTAGAGATTGAGAATTAAGGATTCATGATAGGATAGGAGGAAAAAGGGATTGTTGCATTACCATTGTAATTCTCAAAGCTTCAGCTGTTATAATGATTTCACAGTTTGATGATTAATATATGATTTGGGAGTTGTTGTTCATTCGCCTTATATGAAGTAGCCCAGCAGCATCCGCTGGCGGCTAAGGGCCCAACGTCTCATGGATTATGTTGCTACTGTGTATTATATCTTTCCAATTTCCGCCGTGTGATGGTTTGATTTAATTCTTATTTGTTTGAAATGTATTGCCTTACAGTTTCATGTTTTTGCAACGAGGTGTTATAATATTTTATGATATTGTTTTATTGCATAAGCTGAAATTGAATTGCGTGGCTGTTCTTTTTCGTCATAGCAGAGATTATTATCCTTCTCAACATATATTGTTATGCTGTTCATTTCAAATGTAAAGATTCACTGTTCATTTGAGGCTTTGATATTCATTATAGATTGTTGGTTATTCGATTCCTTTAATTAGAGTTTGTTGTCCATTTACTTTGCTGTTCATTTTTGTTGGTTAATTGCAAGAGTTTTCTTTTTAAAGAGTTTTCTTAATTTACTTTCAATAACAGCTTTAGTTCAATTTATATTTCCTTTTAATTGTTTTAAAGCAGGGCTATCAACTGTATAGAATATTGGTTACTTCTTCCTCGTTCTCAGATTGATTGTCTTGTTCTAATTTGATTTCAATTGTATCAATCTCTAGAGGAATGAGTTATTGCTACTGTATCCTCGATTGATGTTTGCTGAGTGAATAGTTGGATTTCAAAGCAATTGAGTTTATGTTGTTATAGTCAGATTTCTTTTCAAACATCCATTTACTTTTAAGCACTATACTGCAAAACATTACTCTTGAGTAATTAGACACCTGACACTGAGTACACTCTTGAAATAAAAAGTTGTCCGTGGGTTGACAATTAATGTGAAGATAATTAGGAGTTAAAAAGACATCTTTTTATCGCTTAACATTTTGGCGCCATTGCCGGGGAGAGTGTAGTCATTTTTAAAGAGTAGTGTGCATCTGATGAGTGCCTGTTAGAAAAGAATTGGGTATTAAAAAAGGAAGGTAAGAACTTGCGTACGGAGCATATAAAAGCCCTGCTCCCCCACCTGCTTTCCAACAGAACTGTTAAAGAACTTAGGGTAGAAATAAATGTTTGAATTTTTGTGTGAATGACTAAAAAAAAAAAAATAGAAATTTTGAAAAACAAATCTTATGATTTCACTCAAGTGGTGATGTAAGCACCACCCATTTTACTAACTGATTGACAAGAACATTTGAAGAAGGAGCCTCAAAGAAACACATGAAAAACATCTTCTATTATGGTAAGAAATGGCTCACATTTCTACTTTTGAATTTCCTATCAAAGATCTAGGAGGAGTGACACAAATTCACATAATTCCCCCATCTTCTCTACCAAATTTTCATGGTCTAGCAAATGAAGATCTAGATACATTCTTATTTGAGTTCGAAATACTTTGTAGAGGATATGATTATTGTACTAATGATCAAAGATTGAAAGTGTTTCCTCTTACTCTAAAAAGAGCAGCTCTCCGATGGTTTATGAGCTTCGGTGGGAATTGCATCCAAACATGGGAGGACATGAAGAACATATTCTTGAAGAAGTACCAAGACTATTGCAAATCCAATGAAGATATTTTCGATATGATACAAGGGGACGATGAACGCTTGGAGGACTATGTAGATCGATTTCATTACAACCTTCAAAAATCAAAACATAAGCATTTGGAAAAAGAGATCTTAAAAACACTCATTTTTAAAGGAATCAAAGATGAATTTTTAGAACTCTTAAATTTGATAGAAAAAGGTGATGTTTTTCAATTATCATATGATGATGTTTGTGAATTGTGCATAAGGTATTCAAGACAAATCTCTAAGACTCGTAAGAATTCTAGAGATGTTTGTTCTTTCTTTTTCAAATCTGCTACAAGAACAAGAGACATAAGAGATGAAATCAATGTTTTATTTGAAAATTTTAAAGTTGATTTTATTGGTTCTCTAAATGAAAAATTAGATGTTTTGCAAGTTCATAAAAATGAAGAATTTGATGAAGTGTTTTTCTCTCATGACCGAAAGTATCATCCCATAGATACTCACTCTTCCTTATCTAGGATGGAAGTAGCATATCAAAGAGATGAGGAAGCTGCAACAAGGTCAAAACCATGGAAATCATGGCCTACAGGTATGGTTCAAAACACTTATTCTCCATTCTCTTACTTGCATAATCCATTATGGAATACTCATGTGTTAGGGCAGCCATGTCCATCTCAATATAACCCCCACAAATCTCAAGTTTGGCATGGTTCATCTCATGATTGCATGACTACTCTCCCTAATCTTGTAGCACAAACACATTCTCCATATTCTTCACCAGCTCTTCCACAACATCATCAAAACTATCCACACAACCCAATCAACCACATCATCAAAATGCTCCATTCCATACACAATTTCCTCCTCAACTAATTCCACACCCTCATCATAATAAACCAATACAACATGCTTACAATGTTGAACTGCAAAATTTACCGACCCTTCCCACCCATTCTATCTCACATGCACCATTTGAAAAAACTTACAATGAGATTCAGAGTGTTTCAAATTCAAAAATTGTAGAAGTTATGGAAGAAAATGAGGTTTTTTCTAGTATGCATCAACAAGTCATTTTAAAAGCTAAAAAAATTCATGATATGATGGCTATGGCAAATCAATGAAGTAAAGGATATATTGAAGATTGGTTTCAGTCCATCATTTGTTTGCAGCATCACTCCATACTTCAACAATTTTTGACACCATCTTTTCAAGGGAAGTTGGATTCTCATACCCTAATATTCATTAATATGCACTTTCCAAATTTGGGTATGTGCATACATGAGACCTTATTTCTAAAATGGTTCCACTAGAAATACTCTTATACATAAACATATTCAATTCTCAAAGAAGAGTAAGATAGTGGAGAAAATACAATACATAAAGAAATAAAAAAACCACATTTGTTTTATTTTTGTAAAAATAGTTGTTTCTTTGTTGCAACACGTTGTGAAATCAACATTGATCATAAATATTCTAATTTATGTGTATGTATATGAATTATATTGCAAATAAAAATTCTACAAACACTTATATTTATTTTTATCATCAATATAGAAAAAATGCTTGAATATCAATTTTTTTGGCTTGCGGGCTTGATAAAATTTATGGAAAAACAGTCGGGACAGTCATGTTTTGAGAGACCAAAAGGGAATATTTTAAAAAACATGTTTCTATCCTAAGTAGCCCTTGATGTATACTTTCCAACCCAGTTTGAATTACTCAATTTAGATTTAAAAAGAAAAAGTTAGAACCAAAACATTGACAGGGTGTCTAGCGGGCAGCTCAGGAACAGAGTTGGGACAGTCGGTTTTTGGAGGCCTAAATGAATGAATTTTTAAAACTTGTTTCTCTGATAGATTCCTCTATGAATATAGTTTACAAGGCAATTGGAATCACTCATGTTTGATATCGTATGAGGAAGTTATGATCAAAAACATGACTGTCTACTGTAAATCAACACTCTCTAAACTCTGTCTTTCCGGCTATTCCTTACAGTATTTGACCTATAAATTCTTATTGTCTTCAAAATATGTTTCTATTGGAGATAAATAAATGAATCTAATTTCATTTCCAATTTGAATCATTTGAATCCGACATCAAACAAAGAATCTATGCTTAAAACATTCATTATTGTTCTAAGTAGGGTAATCGAAAATGACTCTGTTATACAAGTCGTTCTAACTAAAATTGACATATCATATCATTGAATTTTTAAAATCTGCTTCTATTGGAGATACAACTTTGAATTAGCTCTCATTTGGCTTTGGAATCAATCAATTTGGACGAAAAACAAAGAAGTTGTGATTAAAACACTGTTGGTTAATATGGTCGACCACAGCTCTCCTACAGGTGACAAATAAATTTTACTTTGTTATTTTCTCCATGGAATTGTTCTACAGAGTAACTACTTGTTTTTTTTGCATAATTCTTGGATTAGGGGAGCCTGTGCACCTCTCTTTCTCCATGATTTAATGTTTTATTTAAGGTAGATACTCATTTTTTGCAAGTCTTAGGAGAAAAAGAAGGTCAATTTATGGACAAGTGATTCTTGAAAGAAATTTTAATGAAACAAGGGAATTTCATCCAACTCATCACTCAACGGATTCGTAATAAAAGAAATGAAAAATTGATTTCTATTTGAAGATTCATGTCATGTCTTTGCTGCCAAAACATTTTTCAAAGAGATCATTTTTTTTTACATAATATCATAGTTGTTGTAACTTAATTTATTTATTTACATATTGTTTTTAAATAAAATGTTGTTTCTTTTCTGATCTCTCTTATATTTTGTGTTTCAGGTGTTGCTTCCTTCAAATTGTAACCCGTCCTCAGCATCAATGCTGTGAACAACTAATTTGTTTTTTTCATGCGTGCATTTTATGATTGTCCATTTTGCTATTCATTTTCTGAAAGGACAACATTTGTGTACACTTTTGTTGTTTCTGTTGTTCATTTTCCAAAGGGATAGCATTTTCATTTTGTTGTTCTTTTTTTAAAAGAACAACACCTTTTGTGTTAGCTGTTTCTTTTCCACGGTTCATTTTTCCATTCCTTTCTCACGGTTCATTTTGTTGTTCCTTTTCCACGGTTCATTTTGTTGTTCCTTTCTCACGGTTCATTTTGATGTTCCTTTTCCACGGTTCATTTTGCTATTCCTTTTCCGTGGTTGATTTTGTTGTTCCTTTTCGAATGGAACAGCACTTCTGCACTTTCACGTTTTGTTGTTCCTTTTCGAATGGAACATCACATCTGCACTTTCACGTTTTGTTGTTCCTTTTCGAATGGAACAACACTTTTGCACTTTCACGTTTTGTTGTTCCTTTTCGAATGGAACATCACTTTTGTACTTTCACATTTTTGCTATTCCTTTTTAAAAGGAACAACACTTTCACATTTTTGTTGTTCCTTTTGAAGGGAACATCATTTTCGAATTTCTTGTTGTTTCTTTTAGGGAACAACACTTTTTCACATGCATTTTTTTTGTTGTTCCCTACACAGAACAATACTTTTTCATGTATATTTTTGCTTTTTGGTGTGCATTTCCTTTGTTGTTCCCTACAAGGAACAACACTTTTTGAGTGTTTTTGTTGTTCCTTCAAAGGAGCAACACTTTGGGAGTATTTTCGAGAGCAACCTCCCTTCCTCTTGTGGGATTATTCCTAGTTCATCTCAACCACATTTTACTGATTCCCTTTCATGACATGAAGTACACTATTTTTATGAGGACAAAAATTATAGATTCTATTGAAGCGAGTTAATATCATTCACATTATGCTCTTTAACAGGACAGCTCCTTGATGATAGCTTATTTTCAAAAGGGACACAATTATTTATATACTACTTTACTGCATTATTTTCTACTGTACATGATACTGGTTGATCATCTTAATACCATGTTGGTTTCACCATTCCTGGTTATAATCTTCTTTGTCTGTAATAAATGAGATTATAGGTATATTTTTTTCTATTGACATGTTCAACTTCTTCCACCATCCCTACTCTTAAGGAGTACTGAGCCTCCCTCTTTTTATCATAAACAAGTGTAATAACAACAAAATTTTGTTCGCAGATGGAGAATAGGGGGTCTCATTATGAGCCAGCCTACCATGTTCATAAGGCTATAACAAAGTGACATTCTCATTATGGCCGCCACACCAGGGTTATGATCCATTGGATAACCAAATTATCCTTAGAACAGGAGGTCTCATCATGAGCCGGTCTGATCACTTTTGCTACGTCCCAGTGAATGGCAGTGTGGTTATCTGGTTACCATGCCAGCACATTGATCTATTCTGTAGAACAACACTGAACTCTCCATTTATAAATTGAGGATCCTGGCTCATATGGGTTAAAAAGCAACCCTGCCGAGGCTATGGACGCCTCCTGGCAGCAAAGGCTCTGCTTATGGTATTGAAGTTATATCTTATCATCAATTATTACTTTAATACCCTTTTCTTATTTTTTATTTTATCGGAGAAGTTATTTCCTTAATTTTTTCCCTATTTTGAACCTTTACGCAAGAGAAATTATTTTTTGATCAATCACATCATTTTTCAACTAGAATACCGTCACCAAAGCATCTTTTTGGCATATTGCTGTCGTTTTTCTCTTTTTCATCAATCCAAAGCGTCTTATCTTTTATTCATAACTATCTTTACACACTCTGCTCTCATTATAACCATAACTCTCACTATCCTATCATTAATATGTGTACTTTGCTTCATTTACTGCTATATTGTTCATTCCCTTGCCTTGCCATGAGCACAACACCTCTCATATGCGTTATGGTCATGGAATTCCTTTTCCAATTGGAGGGGGAATGTATGCATTATGGGATATCGTGCGATATGATTACTGCACTTTGCCATAACTTGTTGATTTGACAAACTATTAGTATTGCATGTATACAATTTTTTTTTTTATTGAAATTTTTGCGTGCATTTTATTTGTTGCTATTCAAAACCAACACTGTGGATTCAAGAACATTGTATGAAAAATAGTGATTTGTTTACAGGAGAACAACAAGTATGAGGGGGGAAACCCTATTCGCAGCATGACCACACTATAGAAACTAACCGAAGAGGCTTGAACAACTCGTAAACATGAACAATTGTTCAGACATATGTGCTTGCCTCGATTTCACCTTTTGCATCACTTTCAACACCAACTATGTCTACATCAGCTTCAACAAATGCCAGTACATATATGTCATTCCACATTTTTCTTTTTGGAGGTAAAACTTGAGATAAAATAACATAATTTTCTGATTTATTATGAATTTAGGAGAATTCAATGAAAATCCATTTTGAGCATTATTTATCATCCTTCATTTCATATCTTTACCACTTCCCTTTTTTTCAGCGGCATATCATCTTTCAGTTTGGGGGAGTGTTGCTTTTATTCATTTCTTGCTTATGACCATGTCATTCATATTCTTTATCATCCATTGCTATTCTTATTCATTCTCAACACCTCCCTTATTCCATGTTGTTTTACAGCAAGCATAGCATTCCACAGATGGTAGCAACCACTTCAATTTTTTTCTAGCGTCGCATGAGGGCATGCTAATTTTTCAAAGAGGGGGAGGAATCGCTATGCATGATGGATGTTTTCTATTTTCTTTCTCATTTAAGGCATACAATTTCAGTGCAGAAATTGATTTCCATAATATTTTTAAAACTATGAACTCAATTCTTGTGATTTTTGGAAAACACAAACGTATCATTAAAATATACAAACCCAGATAATTTCAAGTTAAATTGGTTCATAAAATTTCAGAAATCATGCACTATCACCTATAGCCATTTTGTTTATATCTCATGATCTGTGCATCAAAACGATCTGATTTTTGGATCATAGAAGCATTAATATAATCGAAATCTACTTGCACAATTTCAACAAAATCTGGTTTGTAGTTTTTGGGAAAATGGTTAATGAAGGTTGCTGTCACTTATATCATATTTTGCTGCAACTTCATTGTTATGCCTTCATCAATATTGCTAAAATTGAATATTCATTAATTGAGAAGAATTCATTTGTTCTATCCATTTCATGAGGTGAGATGAACAAATTTTTTATTGTTTGGTTAACACATGGGTTTTGTCTTTGGGTTGCATGAGGAGATGCAATATATTCAGTTTTTTGTTGCATGAGGACATGCAATATATTCGGTGTGGGGGTATGTTGGGCCGTGAATAAGATCACTTTTTAACACTTATTTCATCCATTTTTACTCTTCTTTATCATGTCATTTATTATAATTTATTATATAAATCCATTTTATAATGATTTATGTTCTTATGGATGAATATTATTTATTCTCCTTTATTTCTAATAAATTGATGATTATGCATGATTTTATCAATGATAGTTTTAATAAATTGGTTGTAACATTATTCACCATTTTTAGCCTCCAATACAATTTCCAGATCGAAGATTTGATCATTAAATATTCCAACTTAGAAATTTGCTGGAATAAGAAGTGATAGTTTTGCTGTTGATATTTTGAGCAAATGAAGAAGAATCTGAAAAATCCGGAACATGGGTTTTGTCCAAAACGGACCAAATTAACTTTATTAAAAAATGGTTTGGCCAAATTTGGCTTGTATTAAGAGAAACATAGGGTTCTTTGAGCATGATTCTTTGAGATTTGCTATGAGGTCGTTTTCCAAATCTCAGCTGCAAAGCCAAATTTGCCTTGTTCTTGTTGAAAGAAGAATGAAAATATATTTTCTTGTTGATCAATTGTTTGGAAACAATCCAATTTTGTAATAATGATCATAATGTAATCATCACAGTTGCAATCGCTCTCTGCTCTCTGTGTATTTAAATCAGAACAAAAATCAGAGAAGGGGAGGATGATGAATTCAGGGATAGATTCAGAATTATGATTTGAATTAGAGATTCAGAATTAAGGATTCATGATAGGATAAGAGGAAAAATGGATTGTTGCATTACCATTGTAATTCTCAAATCTTCAGTTGTTATAATGATTTCACAGTATGATGATTAATATATGATTTGGGAGTTGTTGTTCATTCGCCTTATATGAAGTAGTCCACCAGCATCCGCTGGCGGCTAAGGGCCCAGCCTCTGGTGGATTATGTTGCTACTATGTATTATATCTTTCTAATTTCCGCCGTGTGATGGTTTGATTTAATTCTTATTTCTTTGAAACGTATTGCCTTACAGTTTCATGTTTTTGTAGCGAGCTGTTATAATATTTTATGAAATTGTTTTATTGCACAAGATGAAAATTAATCACGTGGTTGTTCTTTTCCATCATAGCAGAGATTATTATCCTTATCAATGCATATTGTTATGCTGTTCATTTCAAATGTAGAGCTTCACTGTTCATTTCAGGCTTTGATATTCATTATAGATTGTTGGTTATTCGATTCCTTTAATTAGAGTTTGTTGTCCATTTACTTTGCTGTTCATTTCTATTGGTTAATTGCAAGGGTTTGCTTTTTAAAGAGTTTTCCTAATTTAATTTCAATAGCAGCTTTAGTTCAATTTCTATTTCCTTTTAATTGTTTTAAAGCAGGGTTGTCAACTGTAGAGAGCATTGGTTACTGCTTCCTCATTCTCAGATTAATTGTCTTGTTCTAGTTTGATTTCAATTGTATCAATCTCTAGAGGAATGAGTTGTTGCTACTGTATCCTCGATTGATGTTTGCTGAGTGAATAGTTGGATTTCAGAGCAATTGAGTTTATGTTGTTATAGTTGGATTTCTTTTCAAGCATCCATTTACTTTTAAGCACTATACTGCAAAACATTACTCTTGAGTAAATAGCCGCCTCAGACTGAGTACACTCTTGAAATAAAAAGTCGTCCCTAGGTTGACAATTAATGTGAAGATAATTAGGAGTTAAAGGACACTTATTTATCGCTCAACAATAGTATAACTAGGAGCATCCCAAGTGATAAATCTGCAATGATGGATGGCTTCTACATACACTAAAAAAATTTCAGTGAGCTGGTCAATCTTAGTTTCTAGAGACTTGGAGTGCTCCTCTTGTTTCTGCGTAGCATGCCCCATGATGGTATTCATTTGCCACCATATTTCAATTGTACACACGTAGACGTTTTCGCGCGCCTGGGTGAGAGCAGGGTCTGGAATCCAAGCGAATTTTGCATCAACCTCTTCCATGGTGACCTCTCTTCAGAGAGTATTGGCATGGGCCTCTAAGTCTGAAATTCGTTGTTGAGTTTCTGGATTAATCGCCACTGAGTAGCACAAATTTGTGCATAGCAACAGTCTCTGCGTGAGTGGTAGGGGTCGGGCCCAAGGACTACCAATGGGAGGTTGCACAACTACGTGCACCTCCCCTACTTGGACAAAGGGTGGAGCCATTCCTCGGAGCCATGAGAGAAACAGAGGAACAAGAATGCAAGTGGAACAAGAGAGCGAGGGGAAAACTGAGGAGGGTAAAGGTAGAGAGAAGAACGAGAGGGAGAAGGTGGAGGGGTGAATTTATAGAGGCCAGGAGGAGGAGGGAGACTGAAATGAGGGAGAGGGGGTGGGAAGGGAAAGCATGCATAGATCTAAGGAGGGGCAGAGGAGTAATGGCATAGCAAAGAGGATGAGATTGAGGGACAACGATCGCACAAGGCAGAGTGGAGGTCGCATTTTGGGCTCTGAAGACAGGCAAGCCAAGGATGAGACCATACTCAGGCATCCTCCACCTGTCCTTCTCATTGAGCAAAAAATCCATCTTGTAATGATGAAAAGTACATGAAAAACTATTTTTTGGTAGAGTAGTTATCTTCTTCATTGATTGATGTGCATTGTCGATGGAGTCCCCTTCCACCAAATCCTACCACACTCGTGACTTCAGGCGTAAGGTACCATCCATACCCTCATTCACGAGTTTGTCCGTGAAATTATTTCCTTTCCTTCTAATTTCTTGGAAGTGAAGATCTGCCATGCTGTCAATTCCCTGCTTGATCCGTTGTATTATTTTGTTTAGGCACCAATTTTCTAAGATCTTGTCCACCTCGATACCTTGCTGTACTTTTTTGCTAAGTTGGGTAGTGAGCGTGGAATCTCCTTCAACTACCAGTGAACTGAGGTTTAGGTTGTGCACTATGGCAATGCCATGTTCCAAGGCATGAAGTTCAGTGGCATTTTTGGTGGTTGAACCTATATTACCCTCATAAATCCAAATTATCTCACCTTTAGAGTTTCTTAAGACCCCTCCAAAACCTGTTGGGCCCAGATTCCCTTTAGCTGTGCCATTGTAGTTGAGCTTGAAAGTCTTGTGCTCTGGCAGCCGCCACGTGTTATTTTCATTATCATGCTTGGGGAGGGGAGTGACTTCGCGGACCTTGATATGAAGGAGATCCATCATTGAGAGAATTCTCACTTTGCATAGGGTAGGAGGGGCTTTGACAGTCTTAGTAGGTAGAGAGGTCATTTTTTCGTGGAGTGCGCTTTTCATCTTCGCGATAATGAATTCCTCTTGAATGGAGAGGCCCTGAGAGCTTCTCGTGTTGCGTTCCTTCCACAGAGCCGAGCAGATCAAACCAGGAATTACATTCCATGTGCGGTTAACCAGAGGATGGGAGGAAAATACCGTTCTCCAGTTCGTGATGGTACTTTGAATGGAAGAGGGGTCTCGATCAAAGCTTTTAAAGACCAAAGAAATCCAATTCCCTACATTGGACACGAGAGGCAAACATTTAACATATAATTGGGGGTTTCTTCTTCTTGTTGGTAGAGGGGGCATCTCAAGGGGCCAATAAAGCCTTTTCTTCTTAGATTATCCCATGTTAAAACTTTTCTGTGCATGACTAACCAAAGGAATATAGAAATTTTTAGCCAGTGCTTCCTGTTCCAGATTGCATTCCACTTCGGTTCTGGTTGGAGTTGGTCATGCTTTGCTATGTATCTGTAGGCTTCGCTTAAGATGAAGTGGCCTGTTGAGTTTTTCCCCCATCTAAGTTTATCCTCAGTAAATTCAAAGAGGATTTGTCTTTTTGTAACTCTCAGGAGAGGTCCAACCAGGTTTGGGTGTTCATGGGGGGAGTCGATTCCTCGTATTGATCCAATTTCTCCATCTGTCATTTTCTTCCCTTTTTCCCCAGTACTAGTTGACTTTGATCTTCCCTCTGATTTTCACTTCAACCTTGATATTTTGATAGTGATCTTAATCAAGTTCTGGCCTTTGTTTCCAGGCATCCTCCCAGAAAAGAGCCTTGTTTCTGTTGCCTGTTTCCTAGAAACTATGTCTTTGAATGATGTCCCTATTCTCCCAAGCTTGATTCTAGATGACAGAACCTTTCATATTTCTGTTGAGCCTAATGATTTTCTCTTGCGTTAAGGAGGGAGTGTACTTTTGTTTACAGAGGATACCCAAAGGCTAGTTGTGGTTAGCAATCCATCTCCTTAGGTTTTTGGATCCCAAGGCCTTTCCCAGGAGGTATATATCTCTAAGACCGAGGCCACCATCTTTTTTCGGCTTGCAAATTTTTTCCCATACTACAAGAGCCCATTTCTATTTGATCTCTGCACCTCTCCATAATAATTTCCTTTAAAAGTTTCTGATTTTGTTTGAAATCAATTTTGGGGCTGCCAAAGCTGAGTACATGTAAAGCAGGATGACCTAAAGGACATATTTAACTAGGATGAGAAGACCAACCAAATTTAGAGATATGGGGGTCTAGCTAGCCAATCTTTTCTCCAATTGTTTTATCAGGTTCTCCCAAGTGGCTTGGGAGAGTGGCCTCTCTGTAAGGGGAACACCAAGGTAAGTGGAGGGGAGAGAGCTAATGCGAATGGCCAGGAGTCTAGCGATGTTCCTACAAATGGGCCGCAGAGTGTTAAATAAAAACAACTTGGATTAAAGGGGATTGATGGAGGTGCCAGAAGTAGCAGATAAGTCTGTTAGGATGGACATGAAAGAGGCAGCATGTTTGATGGATGGGAGGCCTATGAGAAGAGTATCATCCACAAATTGTTGGTGAGTTGTAGGGGGGGTAGAGGCATGGTCTTGGAGACCAAAGAGCTTATTTTCATGTAGGGCAGAATTGATAGAGCGACTTAGCCCTTCCACCATTATAACAAAGAGGAAGGGAGGGATTGGATCCCCCTTGCCTAATACCCCTTGTAGGATTGAAGGGTTGCAAAGGTGACTGATTCATGAGGATGGAGAAGAAAGATCCTGACACCATAGCCATGATCCACTTGATGCTTTCTTTGTGGAAGCCAAACACATCCAAGATCTGTCTCATATATTTCCACCTAATTTTGTCAAAGGCTTTTGACATATCTAGCTGAATCATCATACCAGGTATTTTTTGGGATTTTAGAGAATGAATAAGCTCATGAGAGATGATGATGCTATCCATGATTTGTCTTCCTTCCACATAACCAGACTGTTGGTGGGAGATGAGGAGAGGGAGGATGACTTTGATTCGATTAGAAAGAAATTTGGAGATTATTTTGTATATGACATTACAAAGGGCTATGGAACTGAATTTTTCCACGGAATCCACAGAGATTCCTTTGGGTATCAGAGTCAGAAAAGTGGAGTTAAGGGCTTTAAGGAAAGATTTCTGAATTTGAGATTCCTCCACCAGGGTATGGACATAGAACTTTATTATAGTCCAGCAAGCTTTGTAGAAATCAATGGTGAACCCATTCATCCCTGGAGATTTTCCATTGGGCATTCCCATGACCACATCTTCCACTTCCTAGAGGGAGACTTTCCTTAGGAGCATTTTGTTATGGTTCTCCATAAGGATTTTGGGAATATTCTTGGCGATCTTTTTGATATCCCAATCCTGATCATTCCTTGGCTCTTTGAGAAGAGATTTGAAATAGCTGGTGAGCTCTATTTCCAACTCCTCTTGAGAGTGAATGACCATGTTGGTTCTTTAGAGCTAGAATTCTATTGTTCCTCCTTTTTTGTATCATTGTTTTGTGGAAAAAGGTCGTGTTCCTTTCCCCACATTTCAGCCAATTTATTCTACATTTTTGTTGCCACAACTTTTCTTCTTGAATGGCTCTTTCACCACATCTTTGTTGTAGTAGTTGTTCCCATTTCTGACTAGTCTCTGTTATCCCTTCTTCAATTATAATTTATTGAAGAAGTTCGAGTTGGTGTTCCAAGTTTTTTTATCTGTAATGATATTGCCAAATGTTTCTCTACTCCATTTTTTGATTTCCTCTTTGATATGTTTTAACTTTTGTTGGAAAGTATACATATTGTTTCAAGTTCCGATGGCAGAGTAAGTCCACCATTGTTTCATTTTTTCCATGAAATTAGGGTGATTCAACCAAAAGGCCTCAAATCTAAAAGGCTTATTCTTTGAAGTCATGGAAATTTGAACCTTGAGAGAGATATGCCAGTGATCAAAGCCTACTTGCGGAATGATTCTCACCTCTGTTTCCCAAGAGGTAAGATAGGTTGCCTCAAAAAGGAGGAAACGGTCTAAATAGGAAGCTATTTGATGGTCTCCTCCTCTTCTATTATTCCAGGTGAATAAGACATTTCTAGTGGGAATGTTAATGAGGTTGAGGTTTTCAATGGTGGCAAGGAAAGCCTCAAAATCCTTATCTAACTTCCGGATTCCTTATTTCTTTTCAGATAAGTTAGTTATCATATTGAAATCACCAACAATGATTTTGATACGTGGTGCAGAGGTTCAAGGAGATAGGATATGATTTGGAGCATTTTGATAGGGTCTATCACCTTGTGCGGGGCATAAAAGTTGGTTATACTAATGGTCTCGTTGGTGCCTATGATTCTCAGGATCACTGTTAAGGAATGGTGAGTGGTTAGAGAAGGTATCAGGTCGAGTTTGGAATTTTTCCAAAAAGTCATAATGCCTCCCACCATACTTGTAGTTGTATTAGCCAAGGCGATGTAAGGCTTGAAGCACGAGTTGACAAGAAGGGGAGGGCGAGCCGAGTCCAGTTTTGTTTATTGAATGAGCAAGATATCGAGATGATCAGACATGACTCTATTTTTTAAGGTGCATTTCTTCCTATGACTGTTAAGTCTCCTATTATTCCAAGAGATGTAATTCATTGACATGGAGATGGGTATAGAGCTAGATCCTTTACATTTCCCTCACTGATTAGCTTGCCTCCCAGTTCTTGAAGGAGCTCACTGGTTGTGTTTCTTCCTCACTTTCTGCTTGATATTTTGAGGTTGAGTCCTTCCACTAGGATGTTGTCTAATATGCCTTTTGAAGCTGTAGTTTCTTGTGTTGAATGGTGGGCTTTGAGTTTTAATTTTTCTTAGAGGAGTTAAGCTCCTTCAATTTTTTGTAACTGTTGTTTTGACATGGCATTTATTCCTTTTTGTTTCCATTCCTCTGCAATTGTTGCAAGGTCTACCCCCTGTAGAGCTTCCTCTATTGCATTTTCATCTAGTGTTTCCTCTGTTTCTAATTGCTGGATTTCTGTATCCTCTAGTGCATGCTCCTTACCTCTGTTGGTATTGCTTGTATCCCTGTCATCTTGGTCGTTGTCTACTGGGTGCATTTCTTCCTCTCCTGCTTCATTTGCTATAATTTTGTTAGGGTCCCTTTGCTCTTGGTTAATGTTTAGTACCTTGAATTGATTCTGGCATGCTTCATTGTATAGGTTCTTCTTGGGGATAACTTTCTTCCTATTATTGTTGTTCCTGGAGATTACTTTGGTGAACCCTTCATTGTCTCTTTATTTATTTACTTGCTCTTGCATTTGAGGGGTTCTATTCATGGGACAGTCTCGGAAAATATGCCCATGCTCATGACACTTTCTACATCGGAAGGGAATTTGTTCATAGTCTATAATTTGCATCCAGACTTCATCCCTAAATATTAATTTGATTTCTTCTGGCAGGGAACGAGAGACGTCTATGTATATGCAGATTCAAGCATAAGAAACATAGCGACCCATTGTGGTGCCCTCAAATATTTTGATGTACTCCCCCATCTGGTCTCCTATACCTTTCAAGACTGAAGGATCCCAATAATCAGTAGGTAATGAGTAGAGGCATCCCCAAACTAGAGCCCTAGTAAAATCCTCTTTTTCTAGTGTGAAGTTCTCCCTCTAGAATATCATGTATAAACCGACTGAATTGTAGAAATAAGGTCCTCCTTCAAAAATTTTGTCTTTGTCTTCTAGGAGGTCAAAGATGACTGTGAAAAATCCTTTGGAGCCCAGTTGAAGTCTGATCTCCCCTTTGGTGTCTATTTTCTCTGAATCCACTAGTTCAGGGCTCTTTCAGTTCGCCATATTCCCATGAACTTGCATATAATTATGTGTTCTTGAATGTATTCTCTATATTCAGCTACCCCGTGATCCTGGATTTCTAGTCCTGAGATTTTCTTGGCTTTGGGATTACAGTTATTCTTGGTCTTTTTCCCTTAATCTTGCGACTACTCTTGAGATTGTGAAGGATTGATGTTGGCAGGGAAGGGTGTGTCTGCGACCTTGCCCTTATCTGCCCGAGTATCCTTGGTTGATCTTTTCACTGTGTATTAGTTCCTTTTTGGCAGCTCGTTTTGTTGTGGATGAGTAGTTTCTCCTTTATCAGAGCTTCCTCCCAGTGGCGTAAAGAAGGTAAAGAAGGCAGAGCTGGAGGCAAAATTTGTGAAGAATGAAGCTTGGTTTGGTGGCCATCTAGAGACCATATCCTTGAAGGAGTGGGTGCTAAGTTGTTGAAGCGGATCCACCATGGCGAGTAGGGCCCTGAGGGCCAGAACTAGAGGCACCTAGGGGAGATCGTGGAGCTCGCATAAACCCTAGCGTGCGATTAGTCCCTGTTCTGTGTTATCTCTTCGTAAGTGTTGGATTTTCTATCATCTTATAATTATTATAATATTAATTATGAATAGGATAGCTCAATTTGTGTACATGCTTTTGTCTTATAAGTATTCTTTTACTCTAAAATAATTTATAACAAAAGTTTTTCTTTTGAAAAAGAGCCACCTAGTGGCATGTCACTATGGATGAATTTTGCGTATATAAATTTTAGTTTGTTTAGTTAAAATGATATGGTAAAACCAATAATCTTATTAACATCATCATTAATTATTGAAAGAACTCAAAATTAAAATTGATTAAGCAACATCATTAATAATAATTTCAATGAAAATGATCAATATTATATAATTAGATATTTTTATGCAAATTTTACATCTTCTTTGTTATGGTTAATTTAGTTGGTGGGAAGGCCCAAAATTCTTTCCCAACAACCTGTTAGATGTCATAATAGTGAATCTAAGTGTCATAGTTAGTTCTAATTCAGTTTACTTCAGTTGGGTTTTAGTTGAGTATTAGTCTAGTAATTTATCACCATTGTCTCCTATGTAATCTATTTAGTTGTTATTGAATAATGACTTAGATCCACATTAGCTTTCAACTTTTAACATGGTATTAGATTGCAACCTACATAAAACTCCATGATAGCAACAAAGATAAGACACGAGGTTGCATAAAACTCTAACGAAAACATCATTTCAATTTTTTTTGTGCTCACAAAGAAATAATAGAGGTCATGAAAGACTCAAGGTCGAGAAGAAAAAAAATTCAGAGAAAGTGCGATAGAATTTGCACTTTCACACCTCTAAAGAAAAGAAGGTGTGACAAAAAGCCACAAACATACAAAACTAAAGTTGCCGCATGCACACAATGTATACAGGTGCTAAAGGTTGGCCATCTGTTTTGAAACATGTGACACACAAAACGAAATAAAAAACAACAGAGACGAAGCGGATTAAGATTTCGAGGTAGGAATCCTTTAAAAATTCAAACTTCGTATAGCGTATTCATAAATTTTTGATGAACAAAAGACGTAACATGAAGCATGAAATTCAAAGCACTACAAGCCACCCACCCTTCAAAAGGTTTTTGAAAAAGTTAAAGCAATAATATGAATTGTTCGAGATCTATTTGGAAGACTTGGAAGAAAAAAGACAAAATATTGTCTTCACATTAAAATTCATAAAAGAGTGTGTAGATGATATAATTCTTCCCCTCATTGTAGATTCAAAGATAACCAAGGAGGCTTGGGATACCCTCGAGAGCAATTTTGGTGTAAGGGGGAGTATTTAAGTTGAAGGTGAAGGTGGATCTATAGTAGTAGATCTACACGAGATCAAGAGTTCAGTGAATCTTACTTCAAAGTGGATGAAAATGATGATGGTATCGACCAAAAGCAAAAAAAGAGCACGTAAATGATCGTGGATCCCACTGTGCTTAGCCACAAGTGGATGATGACTATGAATAATTTGCAGAAGAGGCAGACTGAATCCCACTATGCACAGCTACAAGTTGATGACAATCAAGTGAACCCAACATTAGAGCTTGTTAATGAAAATGAAGTTGCGATTAGAGCAACCACTTCTATGGTGAATCCAACAATTAAAATCACTCATGATAGTTTTAATGAAGAATAGTTAGTCAAAAATGAATGGTTGTGGATGATGCAATAGAAACATCATATAAACATGATGTTATTCAGTGAGGGAATCTCACTTGACTCTAAAACCCAAGTGGAAGGCAACCTATTTGCAACAACATAAGTGAGAAAAGAAGTGGAAGAGACAAAGGTAGATAAGGAAATGCAAGAAGAGAAATATCTCATTGTAGGGTAGAACAAATATGGTTCTGCAAATTTTTCTAAACTTAACTTTGATTTGAGTTATGTTAGCAACAACTAGAAAGAAGCAACAAAATTTGAAGAAGAATTAAAATTCCTTGAAGCATGGCTTGCAACACCATGTATTGATGAAGTCTGCGTAAAGGTTGCAACAATGAATGTTAAAGACAACATAAACGATAGAGAAAATGCAAATTTTAATGAAATTGTCATGTGTTGGAGTTCTAAAGAGATAAAATTTTATTCCCATCTTATGTTGCAGAAAACTGATGAGAAAAATATTGAATATGAAAAGCACATACAAAAGATTACATATGGCAACAATCCACATCCAAGCCAATTTTTGAAGAAGTCGAGGACATGTTTAGACATCCTGGAACATTGGAAGAGCTACACCAGCAAATGAAGAATCTAAAATTTGAAGCTTATAACAAAAAGATAAATTTTAAATAATTTAGAGGATACATGATTTGGAATAAAAGAGAAAAAAAGGAAATCCAATTAATGTCATTTCTTTTAAATTGTAAACCTAGCTGAGACTTAGACAAAGACACATCTTAATTTAAATATGTGGATGTAATTAAGGGGGGTTGTTGGAGAAATTAATTCCAACCACTTGTTAGGTGTCATAATAGTCAATCTAGGTGTCATAGTTAGTTTGATTTCAGTCTAGTTTAGTCGAATTTTGGTTGTCTCATTCTAATTATTTATTATTGTTGTCTCCTATGTAATCTATTTAGTTTTTATTGAGTTGAGTAATGAGAATAGTGACTTAGCTCTACATCATCTTTCAATCTTTAACCACTTCCCCTTTCCCATCATTTGAGGTTGTGGTCTATCAATGTTGTCAACTGCAATTTCTTCTGTGACAGGAGAGATGAGTGTAGTTGACAATGTTTTAATAGTAATTAACATTGGATGTGTATTTATTTCGTGATGGGAGAGATAAGTGTAATAGGCAATGCTTTACTAGTGATAAACATTTTACCAATTCCTAAAATTAATCACCACCAATTCAAAACCAGTTAAAGTGATGTGATTAATAATCCCAACCATTATCGTAATTGATTAATCATTTACTTATTATCATACTAAGTTAGGTGTCACCTTATATCTATATTTCTTAAAATGAGAAAAACAATAATCTATTAAATCTTATATGATTTATATAAGGATTGTGGTAATTTACTTATCATTAATTTGATTTTGATTTTATATAGATAGATATTATAATCTCCGATTTTTAAGAAAAGAAAATATTTTTTTATATATATATATTTATAGACAAAACTACTATCTCAATTTCCATTAAAAAAAAAGTTCTCGTTACAGGGTTGTTCCTCATATGTATATTTTATTGAAAATATGTTTCATTGACCATCTTAAGGAAGATTAAGTTTTAATAAAATGATAAAATAGATTTTTTCCCTTAGTCTTATCTAAATAATCTATTTTGTTCTATTAATATGCATTCCCAAAAATGTAATTGCTCATATTTAATTAAACCCATAATATATATATTTAGACTTTGATATCGAATCGTAATAAAAATTCTCTAACTATTTAGTTGGAGGAACAAAGCCATACTAGAGCAAATGATAACATAGTTGTTGGTGAAAAACAAGACTGCTACTATGCCATTGTAACTCCTTAGTGATACAACTATAAATCATTCACCCTATATAAAAAAAACTAAATTTATCAAAAAAAATGTCAATGTTTACTTTTGTATCAAACAATTGAATTCAACTCACCACTACAATGTTGAAATGTTTAGTTGTTTTTATCTACATTGGCTTGTAGCATTTTGGATATATATGCCCTTTTTGTATATAATCTAAAATGAATGTCAATGATCCAAAATTACATAACAAAGTCGAATTACTCTAAGAGCTCTACAACTTTAACTCAGAATCTAATTCACCTCATAAGCTTTTGGATCTTTGGGATGATTGGTTGCTTCTATAATGAATTTGGCCTTTACCTCAATAGAATTCTCCCTATGAACAATCTGCAGTAGAAATCATATTACTAAATTACCATCTTCGAATTTGTGAAAAAAATAATGATTATAGAATGTATGTATAAAAACTAATCATCAACAATGTATTTTATGCAATGTAGTGCATTGTCAATTGAATTTAAAAGTACTTTCAAATCCCTGTCAACTTTCAAATGTCGGATAGTCTTGTGAAACTTAAATTGGATGAATAGTTATATGTTTAAAACATCACCTAAAGTAGCAGGGATAAGCACATCACAATATTCAAGTAATAGGGTTTTCGGATTAATTGAATATACTGCTTCAAATCCTTTAACAACATCATTAGTCTTTATGTGCCTCATTAAATATGAAATGTCAAGGTCATTGTTGTTCTTTATAGCTCCTAAAATGTCAATACATTCTACAATATTTTCACCCTTTTCATGGATAAGTTCAGTTTCCCAAGAACCAACATTTCCAAAACCTTGAAAAGGTTAGAGAGGTTTTGGTTCAAGAATAATGTATTTCAGTCTATAATGGTTCCAAACCCCTTGGATTTATGTTATTTCCATATATACACAGATAATTTCATTTCATTTAGTGTCTATAGATATCCTTTTGAGTAAAGCAAAATCATGGAATGAGTTTTTTTGATGCAATTATTGCAAGTAGTAAATTCAAATAAAGGAAACCAAGATGATGTTTTCTTAATGTGCCTAGAGTCACATTCACAATAAAGGTTGAAGAGAATAACAATCTACTTGGATTAAAAAACGTTGACATGATATGCTTTTACCATACTCAACCAACAAATCGTATGTTTCATATATAACACCTCTACCATTTGTAGCACCCTTGCCAAGGGTTCCACCTAGATCCTACCCATCACAAAAGAATATTTATAACATTGAAAATCTATGTAAAATATAACACAATCAAGAGGTTGGTGAGGCCTTTTGGTATACATTTTTATATACTTACAAGAGGTTTTCCAGTAACAATTTCAGGCGAGTATCCATGGAATTTTGTGATCCAGGAAATTTTCGTGAGTGCTTTCAAACAAAAATCCCCATTATACAGAACCTTTTACTAACATATATTCGCATGTGGAATCATGATCAATGTGAATTCATAAACAACACTTCAGCAAACCATCAACATGAAACAAGGAACAAATAAGAAGAAATCATAAAAACGTGATATGACAATGGAGTTCATCTAGTCTGGACTATATCTCCAGGCTCGGCATCAAGAGTAGGGAGGCTACTTCATTAGTTAATACAAGAAGATGATGAGTACATGATGCAATCATATTTGTTAATACAAGGATGAAACACATTTATCTAGAGTGGCATGTCTCTCCCAGGAGACATTCTTCTATTAAGAACTCTCACTCACAAGAAGCTCTCCCTCAACATGACTAGGAACAATCTCTCACATAAAGTGGCATATAATGATCCTCTCACAAAGTGACATACATGGATCTCATATTCAAATCATGATCTCAATAAAAATCAACTGCTAAGATGACGAAACAACCTACATCGTTGTGTTCCTTATGAAAAACCGTGAAATTTGAGTATAAATTTGACCCCTTTCTATCTCAGTTAGATCTGGGCTCTCTGGGAATCTCAAATATTCCTCAAAGAATCAGCTTGGGAATATACTATGGAATATTCTAGGGGATATTCCCTCCTCGAACTTCAGGAGGCATGGTTCCTCTCTACTAGCCAGATCATGGTTCCACCTTCTCTTTTGGGCTGAATGGCAAACATTCAGGTGTAGTATAAAAAACCGGTGAACTTTACAACATGGCTCATTGGGCCATTGGTTGAATGCTTAACTTGGTGGGCAAAGGTCCCGGGGTTAAGCTCATTAGCCTCTCCCGTATAACATTACGTTGACGCGTTGTATATTATTTTTGGTATGTTTTTTTAGCATGACATTATATTATTTGGCAGTTCGTTGAATTGGGGGTTGCTTATTGGACGAGATTGATCCCCATTGACCTTGTATGTGGTGTGACATATATGGTAATAAAATGGCTGGAAGGGTCATAGGTTCGAGTCAAGGACCCTGACCCTAATATATTTAATATAATATGACTGGTGGGGTGGCAAAGTAGTTGGCCCGCCACCCACCGTTTTTAATATATTTTTTATTTTTTCAAACAAACTGGTCAAAAACCATTGCCTGAATTTTGGTGTCACCGGAAAAATTAAAGAGGTAACAATTTTGTCATTTTGGACCACTAATAGGTGCTAAAATGATGCTTAGTTAGTGGCCTCCAAACTTAGTGGCTTCCACCAACTTTAGTCGAACCTCCAAGATTTAGCGAACCTCCAACTCTAGTTGGCACTTTGTTAAATTTAGCTAGTGGGAACAAGTTGACCAAAACTTTGACTGGGAATCTCTTGAGCATATGAAATTGGATTTGAGTGTCATCCATGTCATTGGAATTAGGACAATGAGCTCTTCGGCCTGGTTCTAGTTTTGATGAAATCTAAAGACATTGATTTTTAAGCCTTTTTAAAGCCACTTGAATCATTCCTCCCCACTGAGGAGCTTTTGGTCCTCGAAAAGCATGAAAACAATCTTAAATTTGTTTTACTCTTTCATTTGTGCAATAAGTTCTCTAACAGGTCACACTTCGTTCTCCTCCACCTTTGTTGATGATAAAATGCAACAAGAAAATCCTATTTTTTTTTTCCTAGAACTAAATTAGGAATTACATTGTAATTCTAATTCTCATAGCAACTTGTAATAGTTAACTAAGTTAATTTTACTTAGTTGGCTTAGTTAACTTGATTTGGGATTCTATATAGAGTCATGTAGTGTGGTTCCTAAATTTTACGGGCCCGGGTTGAGTTCTCTAGAGTTGTAATTATTGAATTCAGTTTAACTAAGTTAAATTTAGGTTAACTAAGTTAAATTTAGTTAAACTAGTTCCAACTGTGGGAGATCTAGTAGCGGGGTGTAACCTATAGTAGCGGGGTGTAACCAACACTGCTTAACTAGTAAACTAGAAATTCACTCATTATTAGCTCTTGCATGTCAAATCAGAGAAACATCCAATTGAGATTGGAGTTCAGAGACAGTGTACTATTAGTTGTATAATCATCTGAAATGTAAAGGTGGTGAATGCAATCAAAGGAAGGACTATGATGGATTGCACAGTTATGGATGAGGAACTTCCCAATTAAATATGGGCTAATTCCCTAGGAAACTATGCAAGGAATCAAGATCTTGGTAGGAAACATATTTGGCTAAGTATTGGCTGAAGCTTGTTTGTGAACTAGTGAGATAGATTGAGATAGTGCAGAGGTTGCTCAGGCTTGAGCAAAGCATTTTAATATTCTAATATTTTCTAATTAATGAAATATATAGATAACAAAGGTTTTTGTTGTGGATTTACCTATAAAATTATTTTGTTATGTTTGATTGAATTCTTTATCTTTCATGCATCATGATTTCGTCGATCAATTATTGTTTCCATTGATGACTAGAGTAGATTCAAGTCAATTGTTTTAGCATATTAAAATATGCAGTTTGAATCTACAAGGAATTTTGACATGGTATCAGAGCTTAATCACTTTAGAATAGGATAATACGAGTTTGTCTTTGGCAGGAGAAATTTAATTTGCAGTATCATACTTCAAATCCAATAGGATGTTGTTATACAGATTGAGACTCGAATATGCCCTAAGGGTAGTTTAAACTATATTGCTTGGAATGACAAGATGGAGGTAGTGTTGGAAGACAACAAGCTGAAGGAATTCTTAGAAAAAGATATTCCTAAGCCAGTTGATTCTCAGGATCTGGTAGAGTGGAGAAAGTGTGTGACAAAGGCGAGAAGGATTATCCTAGAAGGAGTTCAAGATCATATTGTCTCGAACCTCCATGGTAAGGAAACATACCTCTTTCAAAACACCAATGACCATAGGAAGTTGGCACTAAAGCACAAGCTCAAAAATATCAACATGGAGAAGTGTGACATAATAGCGAAGTACTTGACCAAGTTCACCCAATGTCGGGATGAGATTGTAAGTCTCAGTGTTATACTTGCTGAAGAGATCTGGTAAGCGTAGCACTTCTAGAAAGTCCCAAGAGCTGGCACATCTACCAAGACTCAATTAATGGAAGGAGAAGCTACCAGAGTGGGAGCGATTGTGGTTCAACTTGGTACAAGAAGGGATCCGATGGAACACTAGATATGGATCCTCATCCAAGCATGATGATGAGGAGATCTATGCCTTACCTGGAAAGGTGAAGAAAGGGAAGGAGAAGTCATCCCATTCCAAATTAGATTCCAGGCTGGAAAGTAAGAAGAAGGACATGTCGAACATTATATGCCTTCACTGTGACAAGATGGGACATTATGCCACAAAGTGTTCACACAAGAAGGTCGGTAAGAAGCCCTCAAGAGGAGTAGAATGTGAACCTCTTGCTTCACAATTCGAACTGGATTTCACCCTCATCTCTTGCATGGTGACATTGGTGATGGGTAGTGTGTGGTACCTGGATAGTGGAGCCTCATTCCATATGACTAGAAACAAAGATTCCTTCAGTGACTTGAAGGAGAAAGACCTCCAGATGCACATAGAGATGGGATATTATGGGAGGTATAGTGCGACTGACATCGGTATCGTTATCCTTCAGAGGGAGTTTGGTACTCCTCTCACATTAAAATATGTCCTGTATGTTCCAAATTTGAAGAAGAATTTGGTTTTAGTTGCTGTGTTGGAGGATTGTTGCTACGATGTGATATTTAGCGAGGGAAAGGATTTCCTCCATCACATAGCCACAAGACAAGTGAAGTAGATTATTGTTTGAGTGAAGAACCTCTAGAAATTGGATGTAGAAGACTACATTTCTTTGAGCACTAAAGTAGGGAAGGTGAAAAGGCGAGACATCGGTGAGTTTTGGCATAGAATATTGGGTCACTTGCACCACAGAGCTTTAAAGATCATGCAACCAATTTCTACAAGACTTCCCAAGGGTGCACTAGAGCAGAGAGACACATGCAAAGGGTATACATTGGGGAAGTACACCAAAGCTTCCTTTCATGATAAAGACATTCGAGCACAAGCGATTCTTGATCAAGCTCACTCAAATGTGTGTGGACTATTCTCAAGAACATCCAAGGCCAAGCACAGGTATTATGTAATATTTGTTGATTATTTTTCTCGTAAGTGTTGGATTTTCTTCATGCAGAAGAAAGATTAAAATTTCATTAAATTTTGTGAATTTAAAGAACTTGTTGAGAAATATACTAACAAGAAAGTTAAAGACCTCAGAAGAAATAATGGTGGAGAATATGTGTCGAATGAATTCAAGAACTTATGTGCATCAAAAGGCATTCGGAAATAGTTAACAACACCTCATAACCCACAGTAGAATGGGGTGTATGAAAGGAAGAAAAAAATTATTCTGTGAGAAACATTGAAAATGTTACATGATCAGTTACTATCATTGCACTTGTGGGATGAAGCATGCAACACAATTGTTTATTTTCATAACAGAATCCCTCATCAAATTCTCTGGATGAGCACACCAGAAGATTCTTTCTTAGCTTGGCACAATTCAAGATCTTTGGTTCATTAGTCTATTGTCATTTTACCAAGGATGCATAGAAAAGTCTATGACCAATAGCTGAGTTGGCCATATTTGTGGGGTACACTGATACACCTCAAAACTACCAAGTGTACCTTCCATCCAACATGATGACAATGGTTTGTAGAGATGTGAAGTTCGATGAAGAGAAGGCCATGAGATGTTCTCTTGAGAGGGAGATTCAGATACATGTAGATGAGAAGCTTTTAGCTCCAAAGGAGGAACCTTAGGATGATGTGTGGTACCCACATGTAGAGGAGCAAAGAGTGGAAGCATCCACTCATGCAGAGACTTCCAGAGATGGAAGGAAGCACACCAGAGAGGTTGAAAGATTAGTGCATGATGCTAGAGAGAATATGGGATCACCCACATTGCAACACATGCAGAGGAGGTCACCAAATCGATACATTGTCTACATGCCTCTGATGAGTGAGAGTGTATAGGTTAAGCCATCCTCACTCAAATAAGCAGTGCAGCAACCAATATGGGTTGATGTCATGGTTGAGGAGTATGACTCCATTATCAGAAACAGTGTTTGGGAAGTGGTCCCAAGACCAGTAAACAAGTCAGTGGTGAGTTCTAGATGGCGTTACAAGGTAAAGAAAGTAGCATATGGGAGTGTGGAGAAAGACAAGGCCATATTTGTGGCCAAAGGGTTCTATCATGTGGAGGGAATTAATTATGAGGAGACCTTTGCTCCAGTAGCAAGGTACTATTCAATCAGCGATATTCTAGCACTATCAGCGCAGATGGGATGGAAGATACATCACATGGATGTCAATAGAACATTCCTCAATGGTATGATTGAGGAAGAGGTGTATATCGAGCAACCAGAAGGATTTTATACCTTCAACAAAGATTCACATGTGTGTAGGCTCAAGCGAGTGCTATATGGACTAAAGAAAGCACTCCGTGCATGGTACACCAGAATTGAAAGCTGTTTCACTGGGTTGGGCTTCACCAAAAGTGAAGGAGATGCGAACCTTTACCATATTTTGGTTGCAGGTAAATTGTTGATTATAGTATTATATGTCGATAATTTGATTCTAACAGATGATGAGAAGTTGATAAAATATTGCAAAGAGGATCTTGCAAGAGAATTCAAGATGAAGGACATGGGGATCATGCATTACTTTCTTGGTATGGAAGTATGGCAAGGAGATGAGGAATTGTTTGTCTCTCAGGGAACGTATGCCAACAAGATACTAAAGAAGTTCCACATAGAGAGCAGAAAATCCATGGAGACTCCTCTAGCAGGTAACTAGAGGAAGGAGGATGCTACTTCGGGTGAAGTAGTGGGGGCTACTATTTATAGACGACCTGTGGATTCACTTATGTATTTGGTGAACACGCGACCATACATGTGCTTTGTAGTAACCATCTTAGTCAATCCATGGTTAAGCCAACCAACCCTTATTGGAAGGTAGCTAAACATGTGTTGAGATACCTTAGAGGCACCACTCAATTTGGTCTTTAGTATAGATGGACAGAGGGAGTGAAGCTTCAAGGCTTCACAAATGTAGATTGGGAAGAGAATCCATCCGACAGAAAGAGCACATCATGGGGAATCTTCAGTATTATGTCAGTGGTAGTTTCTTGGTACAACAGGATGCAGAGATCATTTGCACTCATTTCAACAAAATCGGAGTACATGGCTTCTAGTCAAGCAGCTTGTGAGGTTATCTGGATGACGAAGATCTGTGTTGGGTTATTTGGTCAGTAGATGGATCTTACAGTGATTCATTGTCACAATAAAAGTCGTACCAAAGTCTTTGAGAATCTAGTTTTTCATGATCAGTCCAAGCATATTGACATTTGATGTCACCATCTACGAGCTTATGTGTAGAGGAGAATCATGTTGTTGGAGTACATTCCTACAGAGGAGTAGGATGCATATATTCTGACAAAGGCATTATTGAGATGAAAATTATAGTTTCAGAGAGGCAGGATCGGGGTAGAAGATAATCCCTTCCTTGTTAAGAGGGGCTGTTGAAAAAATGCAACAAGAAAATCGTAATTTAATTTTTTCCTTGAATTAAATTAGGAATTAAATTCTAATTCTAATTCTCATAGCAACTTGCAATAGTTAACTAGGTTAATTTGACTTTGTTGGCTCAATTAATTTGAGTTGGGAGTCTATCTAGAGTCATGTAGAGTGGTTCTAAATTTTAGGGGCCTAGGTTGAGTTCTTTTGAGTTGTAATTATTTAATTTAGTTTAATTGAGTTAAATTCAGTTAAACTAGTTCCAATTGAAGTAGGAATTAGTAGGAGATCCGATAGTGGAGTGTAACCTATAGTAGTGGGGTGTAACCAGCACTCCTCAAGCAGTAAACTAAAGATTCACTCATAACTAACTAATGCGTGTAATATTAGAGAAATACCTAGCGGAGATTGGAGTTCAGGGACAATGTATTATCAGTTGTATAATCAACTGAATTGTATAGGTGGCGCATGTAACCAGAGGAAGGCCTATGATGGATTTCACATTTATGGATGAGTAATTTTCCAGTTAAATATTGGCTAATTCCATAGGAAACTGTGCAAGGAAATAGGAGCTTGGTAGGCAATAGATTTGGCTAAGTGTTGGTTAGAGCTTGTTTGTGAAGTAGTGAGATAGATTAGATATATTAGAGGTTGCTCGGGCTTGATAAAAGCATTGCAATATTCTCATATTTTCTAATTGATGAAATATATAGATAGCAAGGGTTTTTAGCCATTGCTCTCCCTAGAAAAAGAAATTTGTTATGTGTGATTGAATTATTTCTCTTTTATGCATCATGATTTCATCAATCAATTATTGTTTTCGCTGATGAGTAGAGTAGATTCAAGTCAATTATTTTAGCATATTACAATTTGCAATTTGAATCTACAAGGAATTTCTACATTTTAACTTTGAAGCCATAAGTGATGAATCATCACTTGTATCCTATGCAAACTTGTAGTACAATATCAAAAATTACATGTTCTTTTATAAGACCAAACATGACCCAAACAAACCCCATACTTTCCAATATTTTATAACAAAAACCTTGTTAAATTTTACATCAGAATCACAACACAGACCATATCCCCAACTATCAACTAAAAAGGCCAAAAATATCACCATGTTGTATTCATAAGTGATGGAAAACACTTCATCACTTTTACAATCATTCTATAACATGCGAGTTATAAAATGTGGTCAAACTCAATTACTTATAGATGCCCTTTTATTACCCAACTAGGTTAATGGGTATTTTCCCGTAGATGCTTCTCTTGTTGAACAATTTCATTGATTGGTTCCTTCACAGGTTCTTTATAGTCTTCCTTTGATCGCTGCTCTGGATGGAGCTCCCAAAATGTTCTTTGTGATGTCCACTCTTGTTGAAATGACTACTCTTCTTCCTCAATTCCTTCCAGACCTTCTTCCTTCCCAGATGTGGAGAAGGGCATACATGTCTTGTCCCTTTTCTCATTGTCATTCTCTTCCAACGCTTGGAAACAAAATGGCTATACAAGCCATAAAAAGTACATGGATTTCTATGCCACAAGTTTGTTCATCATTAACAATATTATTGTAATCAAAGGAACATTAGAATATCAATACCTTTTATACCTTTCTTGGTTGTATTTGGTGCGAGCCTAGCGAGATGTACGTGCCTTAGCTCTTCCTCTGCAATGATCACTATCATGGGAAGATTTTGATGTGTTCTCGAGATCCTATTTCCTCGATGGATTTAGCAATGGCTTGGAATCTCTTACTTCCTTTGAACACTCTTCTTTGATGTACCCCAATCCTGGAAATCAGGGCCTTTGTACAACCACCAATGCTTGAGTCATTCCTTGGCCATTAATACCAAGTCCTCATCCTTTATACCCCATATTGGAGAGGAGTCTCATGCCAGTCCTGAAAGAGTTATCTAAATGCTTCCAACATAAATAACATCATGTGAAAATGGAACTAAAGAACTACCAGCATTGTTTTCCTCAACTGTTGATTCTGAAGCAGTTGATGATGGCTTCGTTAAGCCTTTGTGGCACTTCAACTTTTCCAATGCCTCTTCCGTGGCTTGTATTTGAAGATGCAATCATTGCTTCTCCTATTATGCTTCTTGTAAAAGTCTCCTCAATTCAACATTCTTCACTTGGAGATTTTGGTTGATCTTTTCATTTTAATTATCAGAAGAAGATAAATAAGAAGAATATTCACCCAAGAATGGAGATGGAGCATCATCCTTTGCTCTCTCTTTATCTTGTTCCTCTTTTTCCATTTTCTCCTCATAATCTGCAAATAATATATCTACCATGTTTTCCATCTCGTAGAAGGCCTTTTAGATATCTTCGTTGTTCTCCATTTCCATTCTTTTTCCACGCTCAATTCACAATCCTTGGAAAAAAGGTAAGACCACTCTAATACCACTTGATCTGGGAAATTTTTGTGAGTGATTTCAAACAAAAATCCCCATTATATAGGACTTTTTACTAACATATATTTGCATGTAAAATTATGAGCAATATGAATCCTTATATAACACTTCAACAAACCATCAACATGAAACAAGGAACAAATAAGAAGAAATCATAAACACATGATATGATAATGGAGTTTGTCTAGTGTGGACTACGTCTCAGGGCCTGGTGTCAAGAGTGAGGAGGTTGCTTCATTAGTTGTTGCAAGAAGATGATGAGTACATGATGTAATCATATTTGTCAATAAAAGTATCAAACCCTTTTATTTAGAGTGGTATCTCTCTCCCAGGAGATGTTCTTCTATCAATAACTCTCACTAACAAGAAGCTCTTATTCAGCATGACAAGGAACAATCTCTCACATAAAGTGGCATACAATGATCCTCTCACAAAGTCGCATACATGGATCTAAGGTTCAAATCATGATCTCAACAAATATCAAATGAACACATGGAAAAAATACACCGTATACCTCCAAGTCTGGGGATGACCTAAAAATTGGCTACTCAGATAAAGAAACAACCTCCACCATTGTGTTCCTTGTGACAAATTGTGAAATTTGAGTATAAATTCCACCTTTTTTGTCTCGGTCAAGTCTAGTGTTCCTGGGAATCTCAAAGATTCCTCAAAGAATCTACATGGGAATATAATGTGGAATATTCCCTCCTCGAACCACGGGTTGTGCAGTTCCTCTCTATTGGTCACAACATGGCTCTCCACTCTTGGGCCGAATGGTAAAATGTCGAGTTTAATATAAAAATTCGGTGGACTTTAAAACTTGCCTCATTGGTTCATTGGTTGAACACTTAACTTGGTGGGAAAAGGTCCCAAGGTCAAGTCCACGAGCCTTCCCCATATAAAATTACATTGGTGCATTGTATATTACTCTTCATATGTTTATTTTGGCGTGATGTTATATTTTTTGTGGTTCTTTGAATTTGGGGCCGCCCATTGGGTGGTTGGCTTACTTGGTCGGGCGGGTTTGATCCCTGCCAACACCATATGTCGTGTGCCATATATGGCCATTGAATGGTGGGGTGGGGTCCCAGGTTAGATCTTTGAGCCCTCACCCCATTATATTTAATATAACATTGTCGACGGGATCTCCGATCTGGTCCTAGTTTTGATGAAATCCAAAGACTTACATTTTTTAGCCTTTCAAGAGTCACCTGGATCATTTTGAATACTCACCTAATATCCAGGCCATTGTTTGTTCACATAAAATTTGTAAACATAGTGGATACTAAAGAAATTTTTATTAAATATTGAAGCTAATAAATATTAATCTTTGTATAGAAATCATGGAAAAGACCTATGAATTAATTCCCATGTCAAGTGTTGGAACATATATGTGGACTTCGATCAAGTCATGGATCTTTTGAGTAAAGACATGATTAAGCCTTTCTAACTCATAGATAATTAAACTCTATGGGTCACAACCAATACCACTCATTGCTCCTCCATATGGTATGTTAGCTACAATAGTCTTCCATGTCATTATTTTTGCTAAGGCATTTATCTCATTGGGATCAACTTTCATGCCCCAACAATAAATAAATTATTTATAACATTCTCTGAAATGGTTGTTGCAAAATTCAAATTAGATGAATTGCAAAAAGGGTTATGTTAATAGCTTAAAGTACTACTATCTTAAAAAGGAGGTAAAATTTAGATTTTTTCTTGTGCTTTATACTTCTCATATTTCTCGATGTTAAAATTTAAAAATAATGAGTCAAACAAGAAGAAAGCCAGCTTTAGAATCCGAAAAAAAATATTGTAAAACTATAAGGTTTCCACTATAGCAATTTCAATGCACACATTCATATATGTTTCGAAAACATCAAACATGAGATATATGTAGCATCATGTAACTAAACCATAGTTTTTGTTTGCTCAGTAGGAGAGACATAAAAAAAATTAAAACTTCCATCCAGACCCTAATGATATTGATATTTTTTAACTGCCACTGAAATCCAACAAATCGTCTGGGAAATGAATAATCATCTAGATGCCATAGAGAGTCATTCGTCATTCATATAAACTGTCTCTAAAATCAATGCAATAAAATTTGATTTATATTTCAAAACAAGAACAAAAAAACTTGAAGACAAATCACTCCTAGAATTTTAAGAATATGGTCCTCAATTCTAACCACTTCCTCCATCAAGAGTTTAGAAAAACTACTTTTTATTTTATTTTTTTTGTGCAAAAGAAAGTAAAACTTTGTATTATAGGAGCTTATTGAAAATTGTTTTAGCTTTCCTTGGGTGGAAGACGATATTTTGCCCACATAAATTTTCTAAGACAATATTTCTTCCACATACATTTCTAATGAAAATAAAAACTCTCAATGGTGCGAGCTCAATTAGTTGTGATGAAGTTCTGTGAAAAATGCTAACTCAATGACCAACATGTAATTTTGCAATGCAAGGTTTCTAATGATGGGATGGGTGGAACTAAATAGTGAGTGGACACCCATATCAGCATTGTCTTCCTTCTCTACAAGGAAGACAAACACAATCTAATGGGATTTTAACATCCCACCCCTTTCTCTTTAGGCCTTTGGGAGGAAGGTGATTTAGAGAATTCACTATGAGAAAAATTGTAAGTAAATGAACTGTAATGACTAAAAAGAAATAAAATCATAACCATCCGATGAAGACCCCCCAACATAGTGTGAGAAAGTGGTTTCCTAATCAAAATGAAGTCTAGTTTTGATCTAGGTGGATGTTGGTGGCCAGTCACCTATTCCACTTGGAACCCCACCACTATCTCTTTCAGTTTTTCAGTTTCCTTAATTGTAGCACAATTTACTATTTTTGCCAGATTTTTGGGTCCTGAACTTTTGAAGCCATTTTGAGGCACTAAACGACGTTTGTTTTGGGAAAACCGGGGTACTCGAAAGCTATAGTGCTCAGATATATGTTTCTAACGAGGTATTGTGCGTGTCAAATAAAGATCGTATGCAAAATTTATGACCCCAGGAAGTGGATGTACCAATTTACCTAAACAAGGCCCATAGTTTTTTCGCTTCATCTCCTAGGGTTAGGTTTTTGGATGTTTAGGGTTTTCCATTATCTCTCAATAATAAATAGGTCTTTGAGCCTCATTGTAACATAATTCAGAGGCATGTAGCGACCACATCTCTTCTCAGAGATCAGTTACCATCGCTTGAGCTAGTCTTATTTCTATTTTGTTTGTAAGCATATTTCAGTGTTTGATATTATTGAAATGAAGTGTTATTGATGTTGCATCTCTGTATTTATCGTTATATCCATAATTTGTTGCATTCCTTTTTTAATTTAGATCAATGGTATCAGAGCGGTCTTCTCTTTCTGTATTTTTCTTTACATGTCCCCAACGAGGTCAGATATAAGGAATTAGGGCTCGAACTGGTCGAACCTTTGCAACACCAGCCTTGCAAATCCTGACACCCTCCCATGGTAGAAGAGAAGAAAGATGAGGGCACAGGAGATCCTTGCAAAATCTTGCTCGAAGAATCCCTCGAGCAATAGAGGAATGCGATGATAGACAACTTTTCCCAGATCCTTCAGTGGCTACCCAAGGGTGACGCATATCCTTCCAGCAGCTACTCTAGAAGAACCACACCCTTTAAGGTACAAGTTAACTTTTACATCCCAATATTTTAGGGTCAGATAGAGGCAAAAACTATAGGTAAATGGTTAAATCTTGTAGAAGGGTATTTTTTTTCATGATTTCTCCAGCCGAGAAAATATTACTTTTTTCACTTCTCAAAGTCACCCCCCGCATCAAGGACTAATGGGAAACCTACTGTGAGAAGAACAATGAAAGTAGACCCTAACTATTTTCGATCCCATCCACTTGGAATTCGTTCCAGGATGCATCAAGGAGAAGTAATACCCTGTCAAGAGCTGTGAGGATAAATACATAAAGTGGACCATGCTATGACAGGGAAGGGACCAAGACGTGTTGGAGTTTAATAATGTTTTTCATACCCTTGGCACGAAGTTGGGTATCAAGGATTATGAGAAACATTTGGTACTCAAGTACCATGGCTGCTTACACAGATACATCCAAGATGATATGGAGTTCCTAGACATCTCCTCGCTCGGCATGACATACTAATACACTGTCAAGATTGAGCAGAAGTTTAAACAAAAAAAAGCGAGAATTTTTATCTATGAATCTAAAGCAAGGAAAATGTGCCCCCAAACCTCGGAGCAAAGGGAAAAGCCAAGGTGGGATGACCCAGGATAACCCGTCAAAGCCACAAGAAAATAACAATTCCACGAAGACAAAGAAGGACATGGGAAAATGGTGTGAGTTCCATAAGAGCTCCACTCACAACACAAGTGAGTATGAGACCAAGTAGTCACTGGTTGCTGAGCTGAAGGCTTTAGATTCAAACTCATGCTCCGACTCTGAGTCAAAACCTAACAAGGGAAATGAAAAATGGAAGTAGATCATTGATGTGGAGCCCAGTGCCACTGTGGCCACCACCAAGATCCATAAGATTGATCCTGAAGATCTAGAGGAGGGGGAATACCTATTCCACTCACATATGTGGGTGAAGGGTTCTCCACTACAGTTCATTGTTGATAGTGGGAGCCAAATGAAAATCATTTCAGTAGAGGTCGTGAAGTCCTTGTGACTACAGACTACAACACATCTACATTCGTACACCATCGGGTGGTTTCACCAAGGATGAGATCTCCGCATCAGCTAGGAGTGTTTCCTTCCATACAAAATAAATCCCTTCACAGATGAGGTATTGTGTGATGTTTCTCCTCTTGAAGTTTGTGATGTGTTATTAGGAAAACCATACTTGTAGAAGTGGCATGTTGTATATGAGTCTAGACCCTACTATGTTATTATTTATTTGGGTTATAAGTTATACAGGATACTAGGCGTAGCCCTACCACCACCATCTCTTTGACCTCTGGTAAGCAATCTAGTAACATCATCTCCCAGACTAGGAATATTTTTTTCTTTATGATTCTCTCTCAAAGTAAGGGGAAGATTATAGCCACATCCATGGCTCCTGGGAAGGGTTCCTCCACACAACAAAATTAGGTGGATACGTTCATGGAAGAATACAAGGACATCTTCTCCTCACCCATAGGGGTACCCTTGCACTTTCAAGTTAAGCGTTCGATCGATATGACTCCTGGAGTACCTCTACCGAGTAGGCCAATATATCACCACTCCATTATGGAAAATGAAGAGATAAAATGGAAAATCCAGGAGTTTTTGTAAAAAGGGCACATTCGACCAAGTTCCTTGCCTTGTGCGAGCCCGATTGTACTTGTAAAAAAGAAGGATGGGACCTGGAGGCTTTGCATTGATTATTAGACACTAAATAAAATCACTATTAGGAACAAGTTTCCAATCCCATGGATTGATGACCTTCTGGACCAACTCAAGGGGGGCAAATATTTCAGCAAGATCAATATGAAGTCTGGATATCACCAGGTTCCAATAGATCCCATAAATATATGGAATACTACCTTTAAATCCAAGGAATTCCTTTTGAATGGTTGGTTATGCCATTCGGGTTGACAAATACCCTTGCTACTTTTATGAGGCTAATGGGTGACATATTGTGGCCCTTCACTAACTCATTCATGGTTGTTTATCTGGATGACATCCTCATCTTCAGCAAGACTTGGGAAGAACACTTGCAACACATTCAACATGTCCTTCAAACCCTTCGACAGCACAAATTGTGTGCCAACTTGGAGAAATGCACCTTTGGCATGATTCAGGTCTAATATTTGGGTTACATCATACATGAGCATGACACACATGTGGATCTAGCTAATATCCAAGTCATTTGAGATTGGCCAGCTGTTTTCTAGGAAAATCCTCTCTGCGAAGAGAGACGATCCCTCTAGCCCAGTGAGTGGAACTAGCAACCTACGTGACAATCTATGAGACACTTTCCTAAATTAAAATTGAAATGAGATAAGAGGAAGATGGCCTACCTCTTTTTGATGCTATAACATCCTTCTTTGTTGAATACCTAGAATCACCCACGCCTCAGGCTTAGTCCTACTGCTCACAACGTTTGAATGTCTGCACAAGAGATCAAAGACACAATAAAGCATACGAATACAAATAGCATAATCGAAACTAATCTACTTAACAGATCAAGGAACATTAAGATAAATGATGCATTAACATACACATTTATGGAAAGCGAACCAACCATTGTATGTATTAATAGAATAAATGAGGAAGCATACAACCAAGCCTTGATGTCAATAAGCTCTCCTTGAGTGAATGTCCAAGTCCAATCTCCTCTTCAAGCACTCCTTCTCCAAGCCAAATGAGTACCATGTATGTTGTAGGTGGGAACACCCTAGGGTCTTGGGTCCAAAACCCCTATAGAGTGGAGGGCATACAACAACAAGAAATGCGCAAACAAACAATTTAAATGCTTAAACTATTGAACTAGGAAGAAGTGGCCTTACCCGGAGGTCCTACGTTTGGGTCGATCTTGCATGGTTCAAATCCTCTACTTCTTTCGATGCCTTTAAAACATATAGATTATCCAAGAAAAGAATATACAACTGTAGTAATAGAAATCATGTTCATTTAAGATATACACATTAGATCATATAATAAAATGAACAAATATGCATTAATATAAGATTGATAAACAAATAACAACATGGATCAATGCATAAACACGATAAATATCAAGAACAGAACAACATTTCTTTATTGATGTAAGCTAAATGAAAGGTGGAAAACTACAACATGAGTCTTCCTCTAGCTTCAAGTGGAACTATCCTCCAAATCTGTCTTCTCCTGGCCTCAGCAATCTTCCTCCATCAATACACACAAGCATGTCATAAGAGGGATGACGGACATCTCAAAAGAGGAAACAAAAGTTTCCTATAACTTGGGGAGTGCAGGAGGCATAGGGATTTCTTCAAACTTGTTCAGGGATCAATCAACTATAATATCAATATCTCATATCTTCTCCCCTTTAGGCCTTCCCATGAAGGCTTATTTATACTTCTCCAAAATAGTTTTTTTTTGCTTTCTTGTTTTTTTGTTTTGTTTTGTTTTGTTTTATTTTTTTGTTTTTTTGTTTTGTTTTGTTGTTGTTGTTGTTTTTTTTTTTTTCTTCAATTGGGAAACAATTGGGCCACGGGTTGTAGTAGGTGAGTAATAGGTAAAACATGTAAACTCCGCCCGAATTTAAGGAGATTTATTATTTTTAAGTGTTTTAACACATATACATAGGTTGGGTATATACTAACCTGCGTGTACACACTTTTAATACAGGGCAAAGTAACATATGGGAAATAAAACATTGTTTTTTAGAATTTGGACCAAGTTTCGAAAGAAAGGGTTGCCCTAGGCCATAACTAGAACATCAGATCCACCAAGAGTGGTAAATGGTGCCCCCTAATATATGAGGTTAGAATGGGTACATGATGGCTGAAATGTATTAAGTGTATAGAAGGAATCATGTCGAGACTGTGGAGGAGTTCACCAGAATTCAGTCTGCCAAGCTAGTGAAAGAGATCAGAAAGAAATTGTTGTCTGAGGTGGGAATACCTATGCTCAGAGAGAGAAAAGCATGTCCGCATGTCAAGTACCAAAGTGGATCCAATATGTATACAAGTAAAAAGAAACTAAAAATACATAATGGATCATACGATCATATCCAAATAAGTACATGTCTCAATATCACATATAAAGAACTGATCAATGATGTTGAAGTAGGAAGCTAATCACTGAAGTCATATAGCTGATCCAAAAAGTACCAAGTCAAATGGTGGAATAAATGGTATTACATTGTAACTCAGGTGACAAAATATAGGATGTCACTATAAAGAACTGCAACATATAAGGTGGATGGTGTCAACTACCAGAAACAAGAGCAACTAACATGTGAACCAAGAAATGTTGATACAAACCCGAGGTCTTCACCAACCGCCATGGTACATTTCTACACAATGGGAATAAATGATCTGAAATCGACCATGTAAGAAATTGATTACTGGTCATTAATGTATATCTTAACAAACATGAGACTACTCACCGATAATGATGATGAGAGCCAAGGTACCCAGTACAATCTAACAAGTGCGAATAAATGAGTTGTAGTCGAACACTTGGAATAATCTATCAATCAGGAGACAATGATTTTTTCCCACTGTCGACAGCGAAGGATTCTACCACTGATGACTGCAAACCCTAAGGTATTTCCAAATGGACTCTAGATCTCGTTCCCAAAGAAATGACTTGAAGTTGATGGGAAACAATCCTCTAGAAGGAAGGCATTAAAGCATCCTTCATCAATCTAGCGTGAGTGTAACTTGTAGGCCGATAATGTGGAAGGAATCAGAGGACTAAAGATGTAGTAACCCAATCGAAGCATGTTTCCGATGTACAAAAGATGTAGCTAGCGCACGATCGAAACCCTCTGAACCAACCAATAATGAAATTTGACACTAAGACGAGGAATCCACCAATAGGGTCAAATCGAAACCAAGGCACTACATGAATCCCAATGTGTGATAATGAAAGCTGATGTTGAACACAAGGGAAACAACTCAGTCAAAGACCCATGATACTGATCGATGTTGAGCACAAGGTGACCTATCAATAATGAAAATAGGGCCAGGGTGCATCTCTAGATCTGCTCTCAGAGAAATGTTTCGTAGTCGATAAGAGAAAGACCCACCATCAAGAAGTTAATGAAGACCTTCTCGAACCGGCACAAGCAAAGGACAAAATAAATGATGTGATAATGAACATGACTCTGACAACTAGGAATGGCCGACTAAAAAATAGGTCAAGAGACACCATAGAGAGGCTGACTCAGGTTTACTTCCCTTGAATAAAAGCATGACTCAACTGTGACTACATGAAAGCATATGATAACTTTGTTTAAGTTTGTCATGTAGGAGGCATAAGAAAACTCTCCATATGATTGGAAGAGATAACCAATTGGAGGATTACTGACTCAATAACAAGATTAAGGATCTCCTAAGTCAAACTAAAGCCCATCCCAATGGAGGAAAGACTTTATTCTTTGAGTGCTTTAATCAAGGGTGACACAACTGTCTCTAGATGCCATCAATTATGGAAATAATTTCTCGTTCCCGCTCTTTTTGGGATATATAATTTTTTTTGTCTTTTTCATATTTATGAAGCTTGAAAATAAAATAAAAGAATGCTATAGTATAGTGGAAAGAACGAGTGTCCAAATGAAGATACTCTAGTTCCTGGGAAGGGAACATTCCTATACTCAATGCAAGGTGACAAAACTAGTCAACGACACTCAAAGGAATGTTCTTTCCATGGGTAAAAGGATGTGTCAAGTTATAGAGGCCAAGTGATTGCAAGGTTGATTTCACAGAAGACATGGTCAAAAGGTCGCTTAAACATGAATCCAAGTGAAGTCGGCTCAAGGCGAAAAGGTACAAATGGTCAACATGCAGTGCAACAATACAACTTAACACAAAGAAGCCTCTAGGGTATAAAGCCAGAAAATAGTGAAGAAGAAGGAGAATGAGTCTCCAACACACAAGTCATGGCGGGAATAAAAGGGACTCTCGAACCTACTCAATATAGTGGCATCGGCAACATATGCTAGTGAGGATCTAACTAATATGCCCATGTAAAGGTTGTGTTATGAAACTAGCTCACAAAATAAAATAAATGAGAGATCAATGCCTTCAAAATAAGCCTCTTCGAGGGAGAAACCTCCTTTACATTTCACAAATGAACAATTCTTGGATGATACAAAGGACAAGACCTCCTTTCCATATATAGGAGTCTAAGGGGTCATAATATAATCAGACCGACATAACGATAATAATGTAAGGACACAACAATAACAATAGTGTGCTTCTATGGGACACCATAATAACAATATGGGGACTACATGGGCACAACAATATAATAAGGGGGTTGCACTAATAACAATAAGGGGTTACACTAGTACTATAGAAACATGCCCCTCTCCTTAAAAAAGTGTTGTCCTCAATGCTTGAGTAGTTATGGATTCTTCTATATAAAATTCTCATCCTCCCATGTGGAATCTTCAGTGGGTAAGTTCTTCCACTTGATAAGATACTCTCAAATTGATCGATTTCATAGCTGTCGATTTCTTGTTTCTGTGACTGCTTCAGGTTCCAATATGAATTTTTCTTCCTCATCAAGTTCTAGAAATATTATTTGAACTGGGATATTCTGCAACTTTTGAATGAGTGGCCACACTTCTTCACCATTCTTCCATTCACCCCTTGCTTCATTTATCCAATTTGGTTAGATAATAGAAATAGCACAAAACGATGCTTCCACATCCTCATCCTTTCTTGAGAGTACATTTCCAACAACATTTTGCTTCCCTTTTTTGTAGATGATTTCAAATTCATGACCCAACATATTTGTGACCCATTTTTTCTGTTCTTCTGAAGATAATATTTGTTCTAAAAAGTATTTAAGACTATCATGATCTGTTTTACCTTGAAATGCCTTCACATTAGGTAACGTCGTCATTTCTTAAGTGCATGTAGTATTGCCAACATTTCCTTCTCATAAATAGCTTGCTTGAGGGACATTTTTCTGTATGGATGTAGCTGTAAAAATACCCAATGGCCTACATCAAAACTTCTTTCACTATGATGTTGATCTTCTTATTGTTTCATTCGATTCTGCACCAAAGTGGCATTATCCTTTAAAAGTTGGAGAACTTGTTGATGCTCGATGTGATCTTTCACTGCTTGAACATTTTTCTTCTTGATATGTCCTTTTATCTTGAGACTTTGAGGAATGGTAATTTCTACCAATGCATTACAAGATATGGTTGAATTCATTTCTTGATGCTCAATGTGATCTTTCACTTCTTGAACATTTTTCTTCTTGATATGTCCTTCTATCTTGAGAGTTTCAGGAGTGGTAATTCTTGCTAATGATTTACAAGATGTGGTCAGATTCATCTCTCCTTTCTCTAGGGTTGGTTACTGGTGTATATCCTCTTTTTTTACATTTCTTCATCCTTTTCTTCCTCCTCTTCAAAATCTATGTAAAATAAATTCTTCTCAGCACACTTATGACCTTTAGTGTATTTTCTATTAGAACTGTAATAAAGCCCTTTTTCTCTTTTTTCTTCCAATCGTTGTGGTGTAAACCTTGTAGGTTGTGGAAGGCTAGGAGAAAAAACACTTCCATATTTATAGATGTGAGTGGTAGGATTCCTTGTTTCCATAATTCCGCTTTCAATTTTCCTTGCCAACCTGAATGCCTTCTCCAATGAATCAGGTTCCGAAAGAGGAACCTCATGTTGAATGTTATCCTTTAAAGTCCCTATGAAGACATCAATCATTTTCTTCTCTGGAATATCATTTACCCTTATATTCAATTTTTTGAAGTCCTTAATGTGCTCTTCCACGGAACCCTTTTGTTTGAAATTTATCAATTAGCTAAAGAAGGTGTTGGTCTTTGTATCCTCATAATGTGCTATCATTTTCTTTGTGAAAATTGACAAGGTGACAAGTGGTTTACAAGAAAAAAACCCTCTATACCATACAAAATGATTTGGTTATAAATATAAATATTCAATATGTACCTTTTGTAACAATTGTACCTCATGTAGATCAAAATATTGTTCCATCTATAGTATCCAATTTACCAGATTCTTTCCATCAAACTTCCTCATATTGCCTTTTCTTCATTTTAGGAGATCAATCTTGAAACTATTGTAACTCTGTAATTTATGATCTCCAAGTTCTAAAATTCCGACCTATAGTAGCCCTTTGCATTCTATTTCTAATGCCACCAATCTAATCAAAATTGGAGTCTCCAAGAGAGAGTTATGCCCAATCTCCCACGATGACTTGCTTATATGTGTTTCAGTAGAACTAACTTGTATTAAGTTCCACGTGTTACAACGTCTACCTTCAGCCCTGGAAACAATACACATACAATCACAGTTCGTCCTCTTTCTGTAGCGTCTTACGAAATTTCAATCTGATGCTTAACGAGAATGTTATGACGATTTTCCCCGGGTCACCTATTTGTGATGTAATTTGGGAGCATTCAGAAACCCTAAATGTCTTGGCTTGTATCTCTGACAATATAGCGAAAAAAAGATCTTAAATTTTGGGTCAAACTTCACGGTGATTTCAGCTCAAATGGGTTTTAATTTTAGAGTCTGAAACTTCGTAGAAAACAAATTATAGTGACAATTCCATGATGACATGTTTGATATGGAATTCTAGAGCTTGCAAAAACCCTAAATTCCTTAGAACAGATCTCGAAATATAGCGAGACAAGATCTGAAATTCGGACCTGAGGTTCAGAATTATTTCGGCTCAAATGGGTTTCTTTTTGAGCTTCTGAAACTTTGTAGAAAAGACATTTTATCAAAAATTCCACGATGACCTATTTGGAGTAGCGAAACCCTAGAATCCAAAGCTATGATACCAAATGTTATGAAACCAACTCATAAAATAGAAGAAAAGAGAGATAAAATCCTTCAAAATAAGCCTCTTCGAGGGGGAAACCTCCTTTACATTACACAAATGAATAATTATTGGATGATACAAATGACAAGACCTCCTTTCTATATATAGGAGTCTAAGGGGTCATATTATAATCAGAGCTGACATAACAATAATAATGTAAGGGCATAACAATAACAATAGTGGGCTTCTATGGGGCAGCATAATAAAAATATGGGAACTACATGGATGCAACAGTATAATAACAGGGTTGGACTAATACAATAAGGGGTTACACTAGTATTATAGGGACTTAACAGGTTGGCTCTACCATCATACCATGATTTTATAAGTGGGCGAGTGAAAATGGTTTGTGAATCAAGACATGATGGGGTTGACCCTATGGAAAAACATCGCAGTATGGAGGCTATTATGAAAAATGTATCGAAAAGTGATATTCCCTAACCTATATACCAATAAGAAAGTGATACCTGCCATGATGGGTATGCAGTCATGCAACAAAAGAAATTTCCCAAACAAAACTCCAAAATATCCTGTAAAAACAACCCATTCCAACACTCCAAGACAAAAGGTCAAAATGACCACAAAAGAAAAACCATCTTTAGAAAAAATAATTTTCATTTTTCAACATATATAACAACTTTTGGACTCACAGTTTCTCAATTGTGTTTTGAGCAATTCGGTGAAGGAGCTAATCCAGGAGGATCCATTGATTCAATTGCACAAGTGCTTAATGTCGTCATCAGTATGCAGTTCATGGGTGTCGTTCAGTGTTGGCAATATTGATTATGTTTCATGGCATTCAGTTTGTATGGGTTTGTACCTGGCTATCGACTTATTTTCATCAAAAATTCCACCAGGAATCATCGACGACATGTGTTTTGTCATTCGATAAGCAGGTTTTGATGTTGACATAGGTGTCATTAAGGGCAAAGGTTCGATATGGTTTGTCTTTGCAGGATTAGGTGTCAAAATGGTTGGGTCGTTCACTAGCAGGTGTTGTTGTCAACAAGTTCGTCATCATGTGACAAATGTCGCTTCTCGAATAATGCATATGGTGCTATGTCACATTGTGACAAAGGTGCTATAATAGACCTAAACCTAATTCATTGTATTAAACCCTAATCTAAAACCTAAATCCTATATAAACCATGTATAAATCCATGCATTCAAAACCCTAAACTGAACACTATGTTTTAATAAAAACATAAATCCTATCGCAATAAACCTAAACCCCTAGTTATAAAGTCAACCCAAGCTCTCGGCCTATTTCAATGATTAAACAATAAAAAACATTATAAAATAAAATACACAGTCCCCTAACTGCAGAGTTAACCGCAACAGGACCGTGTCATATGAGCAAGCAGAGTAAACTGTTGGAGTTAGCCAATAGTCAGGCCCTAACTGTGGCCTTGACCATGTCGGAGTTTCCACCATAGCACTGACATGTGAACACTGTAAGGTAAGACCGTCAAGTTTCATAGCTACTACCTCTAGCCCCCAGTTCCTAACTGCAGCAGGGTATACACTGTTTCCATGTGAACATGCTAAGGATAGCCACCAGAGTTATTATAGGTTTTGAGAACTATTAGCGAAACATTTGGCATGTTAACCACAATGATAACACCTGCTCACATGAGTTGTCCACATTTCCTCTGCCCGGTTAGCAAACTACTAACGGTTTCAGGCTCTTATAAAGTCTATTTTTGGTTTTTCAAAACAATTTTGTTAAAAACTAATTCAACCACCTTGTAACAAAGCCCTAGGTGTCTTTATGACATAATGGAAAACCTTGAAGTTAACTCATTCACCTCAAATGCAATCAGAGGTGATTTCAATGCATTGTTAGGCCTATAAAGGCTTCAATAATCAAGGAAAGTGGTTTTCAACTTTTGTATGCAAGTTCTGGAGGACATAGGCGATTTTGTTTTCAAATTTTTCGGGAGAATCCGGGGTCGGATTTGGAAACAGTAAGTGGCGTTGGAAAGATGCTTCAGAGGGCTATCTAATGACAGAGGTCAGAATTGCCTGTATGAAAGTTCAATCTAACTAAATTGTTGTGTAACCAATACCTTCTTCTCATTCCTAATAAAAATGGTCACCCATCTTGAAAGCGGACCCAGAGACGTAGTCCATCAGGGACGAACTCCGTCATCAATTTGCTCTCTGGTATAGTTGTATTTTCACTGTTTTCACTTCTTTTATGCATTGGTTTTATGTTTAATCACCTGTCGTAAAGTGTTTTGTTCAAGCACTTTACCTCGATTTCTGTGCCTTTAGTTAACATTCAATTCTTAGATGGCTAATCACTTCTACATCAATATTTAGTTTATGATCATTTCAGATCATATAATTTGGTATCAGAGCAAGTTGCATTTGTAGAGTTTTCCATTGAATGTTAACTAGGTCAAAGTCACAATGACGAGAAGGAATCCTTAAGCAGATTGATCCAGATATTGGAAAGCAACGAGTCATTCAGAAATCGACCATGTCAGGACCTGATGTAGGTGAAAACACTGAGACTAAGATGAGTGAAGAATAGTTTTAGTAGGAATTCTTAACCATGCAGCATATGTTGGGAGAATTGTATGAAGACAAGAAGGTGAGAGATGCAGCTTCCTCTTCAAAGGCATTGAAGAAGGACAAAGGTAAAGGAAAGGCTGATAAACCACCTTCACCTCCATCATATCCATAATCATCATCATCTTCTTCTTCTTCTAGTGCAAAATATGAAATGGAAAATAAACTTAAGAAAACATCTCTTTTGAAACTTGATGTTAAATTTGAGTTACCTGTTTATGATGGGGAAATGAATCCTGAAAAGCTAGATAACTGGATAAAGAAGTTAGAAGTGTATTGTCACATTCAGAACATTTCTAGCAATAAAACTAAAATTTAGTTAGCTACACCTAAAATGGGGGGAACAACTTTAATCTGGTGGGAAAGAAAAACTCATATGGATATAAAGCATAAAGGAAAAGTCATCTCGTCATGGTCTAATTTTTTAAAATCTCTTAGGAAATAGTTCTATCCTTTAGGATACATGCAACAAGTTGTTATTGATTGGCAACATCTAAGGCAAGGTAAAGGGCAGAGTGTTTAGGAGTTTGCTCAGGAGTTTAGAAAGAAAGCATTGGCGTTTGGTATTTCATTGCATACACGTGAAACTTTGTTAAAATGAATCGACAGTTTAAATTCATATTTGCAGCATACTTTATTGATATTTAATCTTGATGATTTTGATGAGGTGCGTGTTCAGGCCATACATATTGAATCACGTGGCAGACCATTCAATTTTTCATCGCAGTCATCCAAAGATTTGGAAACCAAAGATTCTAGTGACAGTAAGGGGAGGAACAATTCAAAGAGAAAGAAATCAGAGATAGTTCAGAAGGGAAGACCTACCTGTTTTCATTGCCAGAGAATCGGTCATGATGAATCAAAGTGCTGGAAACTTCATCCAGAACTTAAGCCCAAAAATTTCCTTAGGGAGAAGGATGAAAACAAGGCCATTACAGAAGTCCAGCATGATCTAGGTTCAAATTCAAGTGATGAAAGGAGGATAACCGCCATGGTTACAAAAGGTAAAACTTCTGAGACTGGTTTAAGTTCAAAAACTATTGTATCTTTTTCAAAGATAGATCATTCACATGAGGATAAAAGAGTTGAACTCTTCCATATAAGTATAACTTCTAAGCATACAAAGATTGACACAATGTTTGAGAGTGGATCACGAAAATTTAATATCTGAACATATAGTTAATCAATTGGGATTGGAGACACAGAATCATCCAAGAACATACCCATTAGGTTGGATTAATAAATAAACTCAGATACATGTCACAAAGTAGTGTCGGTTAAAATTTGCAATTACATCTAAGTACATTTATGAAGTGGAGTTAGATGTGGTCCCAGTAGACATATGTGGAGTTGTCTTAGGAAGTCCTTATCTTTATGATAGAGATGCAGTGTTTTACAGAAGAAAATCTAAATATCACCTAAAGAAAGAAGGGGTTGAATTTATTGTTAGGGAACATAAAGTCAGATCAAACTTGGATTTAATTTTTACAAATCAAGTTAAGCAGTTAATAATTTCAAGTAAATGTGTACTCATGTTTATTAAGAAACAACATAAGGATGATTATTTAGAATGAAAGATTCAGTTTATAGATCAATTGGTCAAGGTGGTTATTTCTTTTCCAAGAAATCTTATTAATAAACGAGATAAGCAACATGAGATACATTTAATGTCCTATGAATATCTTCTTAAAGACATAATGAATCACAATTCATTCATTCAATTGAATTCTAGAAAGTATCATCATCAACAGTGTATTGCAAGGAATGGTACATGTGAGTCTAATCAGAGACTTGTTTCAGATGGTATGTTTATTTTTAGTTTCAGGGGTGCAGGTCAGTATTGGGGAAAATTAGTGTTACATTTCTTTGGTATTTCATCATCATTTCATTCTTTAAAAATTAATGAAACCTCTTTTCAAGCGGAGAGGAAGTCTATAAGTTTTCATGACAAAGCATTTTCGAAAGAATATCTAAAGTTTCCTTATCATGATTTGAAACCTAATGCATTAAGTGAAAGTGTTAATCAATGAAGATATCAATTAATAGACAAAGAAATAGTGATTCAAGTAAATCAACAATTACTTAGGTACTTTCAAAGTCAAACTAAGTTGCAACAGTCTTTACATCACAATTGGATGAGTTTTGTGCAACAAGTTCACTTAGTAATAAGTCAACAGGAAAGTAAATCAAGTCAAGTAATTGATATGAAGTCAAAATCAAAGGAGTCTTTGAATATTTCAGTTATTCCAAGAAGTAGATTGTTAATACCCATCAGATGTATTGAACAAAGTTCTACAAATATTGTTTTCAAAGATGTTTTCAAATCACTAACTCATGATTCTTCGTGGAAAGAATTCAATTTCCATGTTGATAATAGATTGTTTTCCCATCGTCGCAAGTTGTTCATACTGCGGATGGAAGAAACAGGTCACTGAATCAAAAGTTCCATGGTTAGCATCATCAGGGTCATCATTTGCAAGTGATTGATCGAATGTATTGGTACATCGTCAGGTCAAGGTGGAAAGAGAGGGCGTTATACCCTCATCGACTATTTTTTTAGTCAAAATTTTGTGGTCCAAAAGCTTTCAAGTGGAGAGGAATGATCCAAGAGGATCTGTTGATTCAATTGCACAAGTGTTCAGTGCCGTCATCAGCATGCATTTCATGGGTGTCGTTCAGTGTTGGCAATATTGATTATGGTTTCATGGCGTTTAGTTGGTGTGGGTTTGTACCTGGCTATTAACTTATGTTCATCGACAGTTCCACCAGGAATGGTCGACGACATGTGTTTTGTCATTCGACAAGTAGGTTTTGATGTCAACATATGTGTCGTTAAGGGAAAAGGCTCGATATGGTTCGTCTTTGCAGGATTAGGTGTCGACATGGTTGGGTCGTTCACTTGCAGGTGTTGTTGTCGACTGGTTCGTCGTCATGTGACAAATGTCGCTTGTCAACTATATGCATATGGTGTTATGTCACATTGTAAAAAATGTATTACAATACATCTAAACCTAACTCATTATATTAAACCCTAATCTAAAATCTAAATCCTATGATAAACCATGTATAAATCCATGCATTCAAAACCCTAAACCTAACACTATGTGTTAATAAAAATGTAAATCCTATCGTAATAAACATAAACCCCTAGTTATAAAGTCCTAAACCTAAGCTCTCGGCCTATTTCAATGTTTAAATAATACAAAACATTATAAAATAAAATACACATTCCCCTAACTGCAGAGTTAACCGCGTCGGGACAGTGTCATATGAGCAAGCAGAGTAAACTGTCAGAGTTAGCCAACAGTCAGGCCCTAACTGCAGCCTTGACGATGTCAGAGTTTCCACCACAACACTAACATGTGAACACTGTAAGGTAAGACCGTCGGGTTTCATAGCTGCTACCTCTAGCCGCCAGTTCCTAACCACAATGGGGTATACATTGTTGCCATGTGAACATGTTGAGGATAGCCGCCAAAGTTATTACAGGTTTTGGGAACTGTCAGTGAAACCATTGGCGTGTTAACCATGGTGATAATGCCTACTCACATGAGCTACTTGCATTTCCTCTACTCGGTTAGCAAACTGCTAATGGTTTCAGGCTATTATAAAGTCTATTTTGGGTTTTTCAAAAAAAAATTGTTAAAAACTAATTTGACCGCCTTGTAACAAATCCCTAGGTGTCTTTTTGACATAATGGAAAACCTTCAAGTCAGCTCATTCACATCAAATGCAGTCAGAGGTGGTTATAATGCATCTTCAGGTTTATAAAGGCAGAATTTCTCTTCATTGATTAAGGAGAGTGGTTTTCAACTTTTGTATGTAGGTTCTAGAGGACATAGGCAATTTTGTTTTCAGAGTTTCGGGAGCATTTGGGGTCAGATTTGGAAACTGTAAGCGGCGTTGGAAATCTGGTTTAGAGGGCTATCTGATGACATAGGTCAGAATTTCCTGTATGCAAGTTAAGTATAACTAAATTGTTTTGTAATCAACACCTTCTTCTCATTCCTAATAAAAATGGTCGCCCATCTTGAAAGCAAACCTGGAGACGTAGTCCATCAGGGATGAACTTCGTCATCAATTTGTTGTTTGGCATCATTGTGTTTTCACTGTTTGCACTTTTGTTATGCATCGATTTTATGTTTAATGAGTTGTCGTAAAGTGTTCTGTTCAAGCAGTTTACCTCGATTTTCGTGCTTTCAATTAACATTCAATTCTTAGATGGCTAATCACTTCTACATCAGTATTTAGTTTATGATCATTTCAGATCAGGAGCTATGGAGAAAAACCCAAGCAAGCATCCTCCATCAAATTCAACCATTCAAATTGCTTCAAATCTTCCAGGTAACCTTCTAATCATACTTTTGATAACTTTTGATGCTTTTTAGATGTGTTTTCATAAATTTGACCGTAAGGAATTACTTTTAAATTTTTTTCTCTACATACATGCAAGTTGGATACATGTAACCCGCGTATAGGAAGGCCCTATACACGATAGTGTTAATAACGAACCCATGTTTGTGCGAGTTTAAAATAGAAAACATGGATCTAATGATTCAAAACATCATTGTTTGCAGGATGACAATTACCTGGTGTGAAAGAGAGCATAGCACCATTGATAACTAAGTGATGGAGGATCAAAATGCATTAGATGCCTTGAGAGGATGTGGTTTGTTAAAATTCTTCAAAATGTCGAACATGAAGGAAAATACTCAATTGCTTGAGTTGTTAATCCACTACTGGAGTGCAGAAGAAGATGCATTTGTGATGGATCAAATGCCCCTACGGATTGAAATAAAGGATATCTATTTCATTACAGGGCTTTCCCAAAGGGGAGAGAGGGTGCACTCAATTGAAAGGACAAAAGGCAGTCTCAGTGTAGAAGACTACGTCTGCATATACTATCCTGGAAACCCTGAAAAGGTTGGAAGTCAGATTCCAATCAAGTATGTAGAGAGTTTATCACTGAGAATCCTACTATTTACCATAGTTAGGGTAAATGGTTTTGCTGCTTTGCATCAGGCTTCAAGTGTTTCCATGATCCTAGTAGTGGATTTTCTCACTACAGTCTTCAATTGGTGTACACCTCTACTAGCCAACATGAAGAAACAACTTACTTCCATCCTAAAGGGTCAGACGAAGAATTTTGGATATAGAACAATCTTATGTTCCTTTTTTTTGAGAGAAAGTACCTGGGCTTCTTCCCAAGGTATTATTCACCATCAGCTACCCAAGAGATCCACATATGGGCAAGTGGATTGACTTGATGAAACAACTAGGGGGTAGTGAGGTCCCTAGGACTACATTTGATGATGAATTTTTCCTTTGGTGGGAACAACAGGTCATTGCAATCAAATACTACCCTTATGCAAGAATGGATTTTTGAGGAGATCTCGATCTAGTATTACCACCTAACACGGCATGGGGTGCCATAGGTATAAATTATTTTTAATTTTTGAATTCTAAGATTTTTGGATTTTCAATATAAATGAATTAAAAAAAAACTTTTTGATGAGACCAAAAACTTACTAAATTATTTATCATGACATAGATGTGTAGGTTTTAACCCCGTACAGAAATTACCTGCATACGAATTCTAAAACACAGAAAATAAATAATGCGAGAGCATAACACATAAAACACATATACACAGAAATTTTCCCCTGGATCCCAAAAGTGGGACTACCAGCTTGATTTTTGATTATATTCCTTTCAATGTTACAATATATATTTATACATGCTGAAGCATCCAATACCATGGACCGAAAACCATAGGTAGGTCCCCCAACCTAATATAACACAACCCAACAAGATGTTGGACCAGTGAGACCTGATGGTGTTCCTCGACATAGGTTCCATGGAAGAGATGCCAAAGGGGCTGCAGTAGAGACTGAGAGGGTCCTCCATGCAGTCCAGAGGAATTTGGTGAGGTTAACTCACCACGTACCCATGGTGGCCAAGGAATCTTTGTCTTGATCATAGACGAAGACAAGGTCACCTTTAGAAAAAAATTCTAGGACGGACAACTTTATCGTATTGAGTTCTTACCCTCTTTTTATGAGCTTCGTTTATTATGGTAGAATCTTAATGTTGCTCATGAAGATTTTCCAAGTGAATGAGGCGTTCTTCGAGACTAGAAGTATCAGGAAGAAGTTCAACATCCAGTTTAAGGGAAGGAATTTCACATTCTACAGGAAAAATAGATTCCAACCTGTAAACTAGTTGAAAGGGAGTAAAACCAGTGGTATTCTTAACTAACATTTGGTATGCCCAAAGTGCCAAATATAACATGATGTTCCAATTGGATCTAACTTTGTTAATCATTCTTTGCAGGATGATTTTAAGGGATTTGTTCACGGCTTCAACTTGCCCATTGGCCTAAGGATAATATAAAGATGAATGATCCTGCTAGAAACCCATCTTGAGAGCCAGTTCAAACATCATTTGATTTTGGAAATGACTGCCATGGACAGTGACAATCTCTTTAGGAATACCGAATCGGGAAATAACTTGATTGAAGAGAAACAAGGTCGTTGTTTCACCATCATTCTTGAACATAGGGATAGCCTCAACCCACTTAGTAAAGTAGTCTACAACCACGATGATATACTTGTGACTTCCTACCGAAGACAGATTACGTAGTAAAACCGATACCCCATTTCATGAAAGGACTGACGGTGATCACAAAGAAAAGTGGAGCTGGATGTGCATGCATTTTCCGAGTATAAACCTGATAGGGATGGCATCTCTTGAACGCTTCAATAAAATCTCTGAAGATCGAAGGCCAAAATTAGCCTACTCGCAAAATTGTTTGGGTTGTAGCAAGCCCAGATAGATGACCACCACAACCTCCATTGTGGAAATAATTAAGCACAGACTCAACTTCTTCCAAGGTTAAACAATGTCTAAGGATAGAATCAATCCCATGACAATATAAAGCATCAACTATAATAATATAATTTTTAGCGAGGTGACACAATTTTCTACTCTCGGCCTTGGAAAAATAGGGTGGAAACTTCGAAGTCTAGAGAGATATAATGATATCTCCATCACAAGGATCTTGTGAGGAAATAAGAAATAGATGTTCATCAGGAAAACTTTCCTCATAAACAATTTCTTCCTCACAAGGCAACTCTGAGATCAACTCTGCAAATACTAAAGATTTCTTAGACTTAGCCGACGTGAATTTGAGGTCGAATTCCTGTAAAATGACAATCCATCTATTATATTTGCCCCTAATCACTCGCCTATTGAGAACAAATTGAAATGGATTGATGGCTGCTAAGACAAAAGTTTTTTGAATAGAATATAATGTCTAAGCCACTGGATAACAAGGACAACTACCAAAGATAATTTCTCAATGGGAGAATAGCGTGTTTCAAAACCTACCAAGCCTCAGCTCAGATAGTAGATTACATGCTCACATAAGGCATCATCTTCCTAAACCAATATTAGAGTCCTATAGTGATAGGATTCATAATTTTGAATTGGCTAAGGTTAAGCCTTGTAATATTGTACATACCTTTGCTTTCTACAAATGTTTTCCATATTAAAAATTAAAAAATTTAAAGAGGGTATGTCCTAAAAGAAATAACAAAGTGTAAAACGAATAAGAAAAGATCACAAAAATGAAAATATATGAACCCCAAGAACAAAAATAGATCATGAAAGTGTGCAAGTATAAATGCCACTACTATTTTACTGCTTTACTATTTTAAATAATGTTTTTGTGCAACTTCTTATACATGCCACAACCCATGGTAGTCAAACTGCTTAGTCTTGACTATTTCATGCTTTGAATTTTATGCTTATAGTTAGAGAATAAAATCTGACCAAATAGTTTAATCTTGGCAGATCATTAGATAGGTAGAGAAAATAAAAGGATCTGATTAGTTTAATCTGAGCCCTTAGATGATATAATATTAGAAGTAGATAGTTAACTTTTCAAAAGAAAAATGAACGATAAGGGTTTGCTAGCCTAAATGCACCCAAATAAAATGAAGAAAAAATGTTAAGGTAAGCAATGGGTAAGTAGAAGAAAGGTTGCTGAAGTATAAAGTTGATTGGATAAAAGCACATTTATCATGCTTAACCATATCTTTCAATGTGCATGAGCAGTTAAAAAAGCAAAAAAATGGTTTACAACCTGATTTAATTAACTCCCCCTCATTCATTTCATCCCTTTATTTACTAATTAGCCCATCCACACATAAATTATAATACTAAAAATCCTTCAAGTCATAAAGGCTCAGAGCATTTCTCTGACTTTTGGTGGGACTAGACCCTCGACTTAATGACTTATGGACATCAAGTGTTAAAATTCCCATCATAAAATTCATTTCCCTTATTTCCCTAATAAAACCCCTTTTCCTAAGGTTAAACTTCATTTCCCTATGAAAAGTAAACAACCCCATGTTGAATTCCATTTCATTCAAAATACCCACAAAAAGATTTGATCCTAAGTATGAAGTGTATGTGAATAAAATGCGCAAATATTACATTTATTCTTAGGGGTATGTTCACTCCCCTCTCTTCATTTCATATTAATTCTTAATGTAATACTATAGTTCCCAATATACCTTTTCTCGTATATAATTAAATCCCCTATATCATACCCCAACCCTTAGTTTAACTATAAACTATACTTTTACCCCATATTCCCAACAAAAGCCGCTTAATTCACCACTTCTCAAAAAACTTCAAATAATCTTGTTATTAAGCCCCTCCCAATCATTTAATCCCAGGATTAACCCGTAATTAATCACAAGCCGCCAAGGATTAAATACCTGGGCCCCCAAAAACCTCTGCCCATTGCATCCGAGCACATCCGTCGCCCGACTACCATCCGATCATCAATGCCCACATCTAATGGTCCACAGACATATTGGGTTCACCCGATGGCCAACCTTTACTTTCCCAATAAAGTGGTTTTCCCCAGCCCCCCATTTGCTACATGTCAAGTGCTGGCATAGATCAGATGACTCCTCCAAATTACCGCTTCCTCCATATATGGTGCGATGGCTTGGGAAACCACCTCCCCACCAAACCCAAAAAACTACCCACTGTTCATTTAAAATTTCCTGCCAAAAAGAGATAGTTGCTCAATAAAAAGGTTGAGAAGCCCCATTTTGCCTTTTTTCACTCATTTTCTTTGTGAACCTTTGCAAACCATTGCGACACCTGCAAATGCTAAAATCACCAATTGACCTCAAATTCCATTCCTGAATAAGTTGTAGAGAGCCCAATCAAGCTCTCAATCCATACCAGAGCCATTCAAACTTTTGCAGCTTCCGAGAACATTGAATTTGAGGTCAATTGACCCAAATTCCAGGTATTTGAAAGCAAATTACCAAAAACCCTTTCAAATTTGAAAATGTTCAGTCTTTAAAAGTATTTTAATTAAGTAAAATTAATTGAAATTACTTTAAATTTAAAGCACGCACCCAAACCCTTCTGAAAGTTTTTGAGTTTCCTTCAAAACCTCTAAATAAACTAGTATTTCCTAATTAAAATCCACAAGAACTTAATTATGGCTCCCCCCATCGCCATGGATGTCAGACCTATCACAACTCCCCATTTGGACCTTGACCACCTCCCCCTGGCTGACAGGGATTTTCAAATCAGAGACACAAGTGCCTATCAACTCTTGCTCAAAATTCATTGTTTGAGTAAGGAAAAATATCTAAACCATTCTGATGATGTTGGCCTCTGGGACTCCAATTTGCCCAAATACCAATTTCCACAAGTACATATTTTTCCTAAGATTGTCCATATGTGTCATGCTTGTTACATTCCCAGCCAGAGAGCTATAACGTCCCCTAACCAAAAAGTCTTGTTTACCATTACAGATGAGTCAATCAATGAGATGTTGCAAGTCAAACCAAGTCCAAACCTGAACCAACTCTCCATTGGGGATTTTTTAGACCTGTACACCAAATTGAGTCCATCAAAATTAGCCCAAATATTTGAAACTTGCATTGTAGAAGAGCAACACATTCCTAAAGATGCCCCTCCATATGTTTCTTCCATTTTCTCTAAAAGGGGCAAGAAAATTATAACCATGATATCATGTATTATGGGTTGTACCATTGATGAATCTGTTGATGAGCTCATCCTGGCCTTCATGTCCATTTTCACCCCAGGAAAGCCTCCTTCTACTTTGTACAATTTGTCGATTTGTAGCTGAAAGGATGTATGAACAGTTTACCAGAATGCACAATCAAAGACTATTCAAATACTCATCTGTACTATACCACATGTTTTTGTATTATTAGTCAGACAGATTTCCCTTCACCATCCAAAAGTTGAATACTAAAGGCCAACCCAGGTCTGTTATATTTTGGACACCATTTTTCCACAAATATTCATCACCATACACCTAGACAAACTTCATTGACTCTTTTGTCCGTCCAGTCATGACCATGTTGACAAGAAGTCCTCCACCCAGAATAAGCCGAGAGATCAAAAGAGTGCTCCAATTTTCCAAGAAAAGTAACGTGGGAGATTGGTAGCTTTATGAAAATCACACCGAAATAAGAATCTATGGTTGCCAGCTTGCCCCATACTAACTCCCCAAATACCTCCCCATGAGGTTATTTTCTCTAGAGTATTATAGGCAGATAATGAACTCTAATGAAGTCAACTTTGTCTTAGCTAAGAAAAGAACTCAGTTCAAAGTAAAAAATCAGTTAGGCCCTTTCATTTGCAATTTTAGAGAAGTAGGGTAGGAAGCAGATCAAATTCTGCAACAAATGAAGTTTCAGAGAAGTTTCATGTGGAGGTATGACCCCCAAGGGTTTATTACCAAACTAAGACAAAAAGTCAAATTGGGACCTTAAATTCATCACCCCATACTAGAGATAGAAAGATATGCTAATTAATCTGAGTGGTTGGAAAACACGCTCATAGAGAGGGATAGTACAAAGGTAGATGTTGAAAATTTCTTGTTTGATTTAGAGAGACCACTTGTTGAAATCTCATTCCTACAGGTTCCATAGCATGAAGGAACCATGAGTACCCCTACTATTTTGCAGGCTCCTCAGAATGAGGAAAAGAATCCCAAAAGGAACGGAGAGGGAGCCTCTAGTTTAGGTATGGATTCATCCAATGTACAATATGAAGCCAACCAGAGCAAAAGGCCAAGACTCAATCCTGTTTCAAAATAGGAAGACACCTAAGGCTCAATAGAAATAACTTATACTGAGTTAAACATGAGCAAGGGAACATCTCCATCTGAGGAAACACAAGAGCCATCTACTTCACCAACTCAAATGCTGGAAAGGAAGCTTAGTGTATAAGTCTCCTCATTTAGTAAGCCTGCTAATAGAGATAAGGACATTAAGGATAGGTTCAAAGAAATCAAAATGAGAAATTATAAACTAAAGTCACGGTCTTATGCACAGTATCTCAAACTTACACCCACCAATCAAACTAGGTTGATGCCAGCTTTTGACCTCAGGGAAGGGAAGATACAAATGTCCTTCATAAAGCCAACTGTACAATAGCCAAGAACATCAACAGATTTCAAGAAGATTGATTTTGAGGTATTGGCAAGGGATATTCATCCCATTGACCAAATTAAATTTCACAAACAGGCTGAAGGAATGATTTACTCCACCCTTACAGGAAAATCCATAGCTTCCCATAAGTTGCAGAATTCATTGAACAACATTTAGCCTAGTATCAATTGGAGAAGGCCTCACATAGGCCAAAGACACTAGAATCAAGTCTCTGGAAGACTTGGTGATTGAATTAGGACATGATCCCAAAGACATCAAAGCTACTGAACAACTGATCAGAAAGAATAATGATGACATTGCAGCACTCAAGAAACAGTTGAAAATACCTCAACTGTAGCACCCCTAGACACAAAAAGTCTTGGAAAACCAAACCAAGCATGAAGAGTTGATGGACTTAGTCCTCTAACTAAATGACCAATTGAGGGAGACAGAAAAGGAATTGGATAAACTAATCCAATTAAATCAAACTAATATTGGCACTAGCTCGATGAATGTCATCCCAGCAATAACCACTAATGTTCCTTCCACATTGGCAGCCTCATTGCATCCCACAGCTTAAATGGCCACAACACAACCAATTTCAACAGAATATACATAAGTGATAGGTACATCAGGTGAAGAAGCAACAAATTTGGTTAAAGCTATGGAAGCAATGTGAATATATACAACAAAGATGAATAAGCTCAAAGAGGAGGTGACAAGCTTGGAAACTGATTACAAGCTTGCCAAAATCATGCACAAGGAAGAAGTGCAAAACGCTGCCAGGATGAGTGAGAAATTGAAAGCCATGGAGAAGGACCTAACAGTAAAGGAACCCCTTGGGCAGGCTAAGGAACTATTATGGGCCAATATCATTGACTCTGTCAATGATATTTGGCCATCCATTCAGGTGATTTTTGAGCAGATAGATTTAATAAAGATGGCTACAAAGGCCATCCAAAGAGTAAAAGAAGAATTAGGAGAAATGCGAGAAGAAGCTACCAGAATTATCCATTTCCTTAACAACAAGAATAAGTATGAGCTTCAGGAGTTGGAAATAGAGGACATAACAGAGACAATTTTGGAGGTGAGAAAGGTCCTCTCCAAGAGAAACTTAATGCAAAAATTGGAGGACAAGTGTTAAAATATGTAGGTAGCCATTGATAGACTTATGGGTAAGTTCCAAATTTTGAGAGAAAGAAGATTACCCAATCCCTTAGTAATAAATGACAAGCTCATGACTCATGAGGATTAAAACAGGATAATCAAAGAGGTAGCCAAGGATCAGGTCAATACACCATCAATGAAGGCATTGCCAATAGGCAAAGTACTCTACCAGACATTTGAAAACTTGTTTTACCTCCAACATGAGGTAAAACACTTGTTTATCAATATGCCTACTTTTTCCAAATACACCGAGGCAGATGAAATATATAGGAGGATGTTAAAAATCCAATTACATGATGCTAAAACATGGGAGAAATCGACTAATTTACTATAGGAATATGCAGTAAAAAGGTTAGTGTACATTAAAAGTAAAACATCATGGTAGAAGGATGAGGACAGTGTATCAGAGTCAAAGTGTATCGGATGAAAGCCTAAAGTAAATGAAGCTTCCAGCATGGAAGATCAAACAACAAAGCAGCATAAAGGGCTAAAAGTCAAACCATAAAAGCCAATAATACCAAAATAAAAGGGACAACATGAAACAATTCACTAGCTGTCTCTATCTTCTTGCAAGAAGATATATTTATTTCCCAGATTAAATCTCAAATTAATTTTAGATATTTTGTTAAATTTTTTTTTATAAATACTTCACAATTTGAAGTATGTAGGGTGTATTCTATTAGACATTTCTATAGACTTTTGTTGGAAATAATACTGAGAGGGGGGGGTGAATCAGTATTATCAAGTTCTTTTAATAAATCTTCCTTATTTACTCTTTGAATTATTTTTGCATGTCAATACCATAAAATAATGAGCATGAATAAAGAAAACAGATAGTCACACCAAAGAACACCAGATGTAAGGTGGAAACCCAATGTGGGTGAAAACCACCTGTTGCAATATTTCTCTATCTTCTTTCAAATTAGAAACTTCTTTTACAAAGGTTTTGTACTGGTGCAGTGCTTTACCAGTACGCAGGCTGCAACCTACAGAGAGCTACAACTCTCTCTCGTTTTCCAGTCTCTCCTAGAAGGGAGCTACAACCCCCTACTTCTTTTCTTTGAAGGACCACTTTTCATAAATTTTCAAACTGGATCCATAAACATCAAGAGATCATCAAGTACAAGTAATTCACCCAGTCAACTGCAAATCAACAGTAACAGTAAACTAAACCCATAACACCTTATCAACAGAAAAATTCAGCCAACAAAAGGTCTTAAGACAGATACACAGTTTTTCTTTCTCTGGTCTGCGTGCATACGCAATTCACCTTCTTCTCCCCTGCGTATACCCACAGAGACCCTTCTTCTCCCCTGCGTATACCCGCAGAGACCCTTCTACCGCACCGCGTACCCACGCATTGTTTCTTCAATCAGGCTGCGTACTATTACTGCAGGCACACACCCACAGCTACTATCGCGCCACGTACTTCTACTGTAGCCACGCACCCACAGATGCTATCGCGCCGCATCCCTACGCACCTGCGGCTTTTGAAGCGTCGCATACTTTCCCTATGCCTACGCACCTGAACCTCTGTCGCTCTACATACCCACGCACTGTGCCTTCTTCTGCTCTACGTACCCACGCACTTCTCCTTCTTCTTCTCTGCGTACCCACGCACTTGCACCGTTAATGACCCGCGTACCTCTGATTAGGGCTGAAATGGCAGATGCCCAATGTACCACAGATGCTCAGATTTGATCATGCGCTCGAGAGATTGCCCTTCATAGATTCACTTTCAACTTCACTTTATATAGATCAAGCTTTTTAAAAGGATAACCCAATATTTCAGATCTTAAGATATTCAATTTGCAAAAGATACATAGCCAAGTTATCTCCTTTGCTTTATATAGGCAAGCTCTTCCTAAAATCATGGATCAATACCATAGATAACCAATACAAGGGGCCCAAAAACTTTGGGCTCAATAATAATAATAATATAAAGCAATAGCATGGGCCAAAACCATAGAATCAAGAACGGAAGGCTAAATACCACGAGCCAAACATAAGAAACCCCACATGAGCGCGCTTTACTGCCTTGAAGTGTGTGCACTGGGGTCCGCACCTACTGAATGGGTAGCCTGCGGGTATGACTGCAACTCCTGAATGGGTAACCTGCGGGTCCACACCTTTTGAACCTTTCACCTGTGAGCCTCTTAATTTCCATCATTTTGAGAGCCTGAATAGACCATTGCAACTTGAGTGAGTTTCCATCAAGTACAACACCTGTATCATAGAGTCATACCAGAATCATAATGCCAACAATCTCCCCCTCTGGACTTGATGGCAACCTCAAGATACTCAACGTCATTCTCCCCCTTTGACATCAAGGGCAAAGGGTTATGCTCCCCCTAAGAACATGCTCCCCCTGACTATAAACCAGATCTGCAA